>PVIH01013925.1:0-46433 GCA_004025045.1 Sigmodon hispidus
TGAGCCACACCCCAGCCTCTCACTGGGGGATTCTAGGCAGGGGCTCTACCACTGAGCCACACCCCAGCCTCTCACTGGGGATTCTAGGCAGGGGCTCTACCACTGAGCCACACCCCAGCCCCTCACTGGAGGATTCTAGGCAGGGGCTCTACCACTGAGCCACACCCCAGCCCCTCACTGGGGGATCCTAGGCAGGGGCTCTACCACTGAGCCACATCTACAGCCCCACACTATGGACACACTGAAAACCATTCAATGACTAGTGCTTGGAGTGTTTTTCTTCTGGTGGGATTGCTCAGACAGGAGTGGGGTCTACCTGGGACAGCATCCTGGTGGGCACAGAGTGCTCTGAGTCCAGCCCCTACCCTGGGAGGGATTCCACACACCCAAGGGTCTGTCTGTTGTGAACACAGAGACCCTACCTATGCAACTTCAGCAGCAATCTGTCCCTTCAGCACGGAGCCCACCCACCCCGTCAGCCCTCTGGATGGACCAGCTTAGCCTCCTTGGCCGGCAGGAGCCATCCATCTCCCCTCTATGATAGATGGTCTGTCCTGTTTCGTGCCTGCCTCTCTTGCTGTTTCAGTGGCAGAATAATGTTTATCAGTTCCCAGGGCAGTGCCACCCTCCGTCACCCGCCCTCCCTCACCCACCCTCTTTCCTGCACTGGGGACTCTCCGGTATCAGGCAGGTTGCTTGGGCTATTTTCATTCTCTTAATTTGCGGTCTCCGATCCTCTTTCCTCTTATTGCATTTTTTTTTTTGGAGGGGGTAGGGGAGGGCCTCTGGAATGAGGCAGACATTTTCCTGGTGAACTTTTTTCAAAATAAAAACCATCATTTATGATTATTTTTCCTCCCCACTTGCTGTCAGCCTCTGTATTTGGTTTCTTATCAATGTGACTTCCCTTGTCCTGCCCGCCCCACCCCCTCCCACTCCACCCCTGCCTCCCTGACATGAGCAGGGGTGAGGGGGGCTTAGCCTGAGGGTTTTCTGGGGGACCAAAGACCCTCCCGCACCTCATCATCCCATGCCCCCTGCCCTGCATCCTCCTGGACTCTGTTCTCAGTGATATCCTTTCCCTATAAGATTGGTGTGAGGTCACTCTATACAACCTCATCTTTATATAGACACAAACATAGGCCTAGTGATCATTTGTTTATTCAACAAACACTCCCTGAGGGCTTCCCCCCTTTTCCAGTGTATATGCATGTGTGTGTGTGTGTGTGTGTGTGTGTGTGTGTGTGTGTGTGCTGAGGCCATAGGTCAGTGTCCAGTGTCTTTCTCATTTTTTCCATCTTAGTCCTGCATGTGTGTATGTGATAGCATGTGTGTATGTGATAGCATGTGTGTGTGATGATAGCATGTGTGTATGTGATAGCATGTGTGTATGTGATAGCATGTGTGT
The DNA here is from genome assembly GCA_004025045.1 of Sigmodon hispidus. Lineage (NCBI taxonomy): Eukaryota > Metazoa > Chordata > Mammalia > Rodentia > Cricetidae > Sigmodon > Sigmodon hispidus. The sequence continues at coordinate 1,409 of PVIH01013925.1, forward strand.
GATGATAGCATGCGTGTATGTGATAGCATGTGTGTATGTGATAGCATGTGTGTATGTGATAGCATGTGTGTGATGATAGCATGTGTGTATGTGATAGCATGTGTGTGTATGATAGCATGCGTGTATATCATAGCATGTGTGTATGTGATAGCATGTGTGTATGTGATAGCATGTGTGTGTATGATAGCATGCGTGTATATCATAGCATGTGTGTATGTGATAGCATGTGTGTATATCATAGCATGTGTGTGTGTGATGACAGCATGTGTGTGTGTGATGATAGCATGTGTGTATGTGATAGCATGTGTGTGTGTGATGATAGCATGTGTGTATGTGATAGCATGTGTGTATGTGATAGCATGTGTGTGTGTGATGATAGCATGTGTGTGTGTGATGATAGCATGTGTGTATGTGATAGCATGTGTGTATGTGATAGCATATGTGTATGTGATAGCATGTGTGTATGTGATGATAGCATGTGTGTATGTGATAGCATGTGTGTATGTGATAGCATGTGTGTGTGTGATGATAGCATGCGTGTATATCATAGCATGTGTGTATGTGATAGCATGTGTGTATGTGATAGCATGTGTGTATGTGATAGCATGTGTGTGTGATGATAGCATGTGTGTATGTGATAGCATGTGTGTGATGATAGCATGCGTGTATGTGATAGCATGTGTGTATGTGATAGCATGTGTGTATGTGATAGCATGTGTGTATGTGATAGCATGTGTGTATGTGATAGCATGTGTGTGTGTGATGATAGCATGCGTGTATGTGATAGCATGTGTGTATGTGATAGCATGTGTGTATGTGATAGCATGTGTGCGGATGCATATGGTTGATGCATGTCAGAAATCATTTCAATGGCACTTCTGCCTTATTCACTTTGTTTTTTTTTTCTGAGACAGGGTTTCCCTGGGTAGCCCTGGCTGTCCTGGGACTCACCCTAGACCAGACTGTCCTCTAGCTCTCAGAGATCTGCCTGCCTCTGCCTCCTGAGTACTAGGATCAAAGGTGTGTGCCACCACTGCCCTGCTCACTCTGGAAATCCCATCTCTGCCTTCTGAGGTGGGCTGGCTATCATGCCAACTCACCTTTTACGTGGCTCTGGGTATCCTCTAGTTTGCAATTCATTAACAGTCATTTTACAGATTCCTGGGAAGTTTTTATGGTCCACAAAGAGCCACACACATGTCTAAGAAGGAATCTACCCTGACATATCCCACTCTACCTGTATCTCAGATACAACCTTCTTCTAAGTACATAAAACGGAGCCCTGGGCTTCCTGTGGTTTTGCTGGTCAACATTGGGCACATCACTGACCCTCTCTGGGACTTCCCCTCTTTCCTTTTCAATGAAAGCAAAACCTGGGTGCTGGGCATCTGCAATCTGGCAGCACATTTTCTTGCCAGCCTTAGGTGACACCTGTTCTGAGAAGCTTTGGCCCAGCCCAGCCCTTTCATGGCTTTCTGCCAGTCACCAGGAACAGCCAGACCTGTGTAAGGCATTTCCCCCAGCCTGCCATGCCCAAGTGTCTAGCCAGCTGGAGAGAATCCAGCTCAGAGAGAGACCATGTGTTTCAGATCAGAGATAGACCATGTGTTCCAGATCCTGGGTGACCCTTCCTGAGGTGATTCTTCCAGATCTATTGGGTAGGAGTGGGGAGCTCCAGACTCATAGAGAATCAGGTCTTGAAATGGGCTCAGGAGTATCTGTCCACACTGTCTCTCCCTATACTGATAGAAGAGGTCATCATGAATATTTATGAGTCCTATAAATATTCATGATGGCAGTGATGCCACGCTTCCTACCTTCCTGCCCTTGGGCACTTCCATTGCAGCTAAGTCCCCCGAAATCACGCATCTCTGTTGACCCTGTGTGTGACCCAGCAAGGCACAGCAGCTTGCTAGAAGCCTGTTGAGGGCCTTCCCTCAGGAGAGAGTCCCAGCTCTGACTCTCTTCCTCATTAAAGACAGGCCCTTCCTTAGGCCTCAGTTTCCCTTTTGAGCTCCCCCCACCCCCCTCCAGAGAACTTGTGCTTCTTAAGAACAATGTCAGGTTCTCGGGTTATACCGTCAGAGCCTGCATTGTCTCTGGGACAAAGACCAGAGCCTTGGGTTCCCGGCCTTGTCAGCCTGGATGTCAGGCATGTAATCCAAGAAGCTTTGGATCAGGTGTCCCTGCTACTATCTGAGCTATTACTGGGGACATCCCAACTCTCCCCAGCTGAAGCTGGCTGAACCACAGGTTAGGCAAGGACCTTGGCACGCTGGACCATACTGCCCAGCAGGATTTGAATTCCCACTACTCACCTGTGTGACCTCATCGGGACCCTCAGCCCTGTGAGCCCTCTGAGCAAGACCATGTCTGTATTTCAGGCCTGGTTGTCCTTGGTGGATATAGCCTGTTTTATGTCAAAGAGCTCCAAGCTGAAAACATCTGGTCATTCCCCAAAGTGGGAGGCCAAATCCAGAGTGACTACCCAGAAGAGCCCCAAGTTTGCATGTAAGTCCTATAAACTGTGGGTTTTCAAAGCTGCCTGCTCCATCTATCTACAGAATGGGTATTCCTCCAGGCTAGCCTTGTCCACAGGGCTCCAGCAGAAGGTACTAGTTGGTACTCACAAACTAGAACAAACTGTTCAATGCCTTCTAGAATGCTCCAAAATGCCTGCATTCTTTGGTATATCTTCTCCAAGTCTAGCAAGCACTTGCTGTCAATCATTGTGTATTGGGAGCTCCAGGGCCTCTGTATGAGCCCTGCATACAACTAAAGGCATTACTAGGTCCCAACTTTTGACCTGTCTGCACAAGTCCACAATGAGGTATTTGACTCTGTGCTCACCTGCCCAAGGTCATACAGAAAGTATATGTCAGGATTTGAACCTGTCTCACTGGGCTAAGGGCCACCTTCCAGAGTGGAGGACAAATAGAGGTCCCCTTATACTTTGCATCTTTGCCTACACTGACCCTGTGGGAGCTTCATGGCTGAGACCCAGCCTGCTCCATGCTGTTTGCCTAAATATGTCCAACCTCTGTCTTCCCATGGGACCGGCGCAGCCACCGCCAACATCTGTGGGGACAACAGCACTGGAATACCTAATAAGAGTTCGACGTGGCCCTGCCACGGAGCGTGGGTTGGGACAGATGGTCCATCATTATCTATCTTTATTAATTACTGGCTCCCCGGGCAGCGATTGGCTCTGAGCTCAGCCTTGTCAGAGACACCAAGGCCCGCAGCTCTTCTGGAAAGCAGAAACAGGCCTTCATTGAGTACAGCATGCCTTTCCTCCCGGCTGCCTTTGAGGCCATAGACATTTTTGGATCAGTGAGGTCCCTCGGGTGCTGGGCTAGGCGAGCAGCAAACTTAAAACTGTAGTTACTTCAGGTTCCTGGGTGGAGGGATGTATGCAAGGAGAGGCAGATGTGCCCCCCACCCACAAACTTTCACAGAACTGTGGGCAGCAGCCATGATCTGATCAATTATACTCGGGCCCAAGCCTACTGTGTGCATGTGAGTGAACATGTACACTTATGTGTGTGTGTTCTTGTGTGTGTTTGCATGTGTGCCTATGAGTGGTTGGACATGTGCACACACATGCATATGGAGGCCAGAGATTGATGTACGGTGTCTTCCTTGACCCCCCTCCACGTTGCTTTGCAGATTTTTAAAAATGTGTATGATTAAAGGCATACGCCACCATTGTCCAGCCACACTTTCTTTTCTTTCTGTTTATTTTTTTTTTGAGAAAGCATTTTTCACTGAACCCCGAGCTCTCCAGTTCATTGAGACAGGCTAGCCAGCTCCAGGGATCTGCCAGTCTCCACTGCTCATATTCCCAGCACTGGAATTACAGACATAGCCACTGAGCCTGGCTGTTATGTGAGTGCTGGGGATCCACACTCAGGTCCCCATGCTTGTGTGGTAAGACCTTAACCAACAGCATTATATTCTCAACTCAGTCCCTTAGGCATCATCCCCCCCCCCCCCGTCCTGGGTTCCTGGTGTAGGGGCCTTGGAGACACACAGACCCTTAAGGTCTCATCCTGCCTCACCTTTCACATGCTCAGAGCACCATCTGCCCTGGGTCACCTTGAGCTTTGATTGGGTCCTAAGCTCAGCCCAGTCAAAGAGGCTCTATTGGTCCCTTCCCACTTCCCCTCCCCCTCACATTCTCATTGATGATGAGGAAGGGCAAGGATCTCTCTGGGGTGTGTAGCCAAGCTGCCAATGAGATAATTGGGGCCACTGCCCTAGGCCCAGCTTGTGGCATATCTCCCATGATCCCCAGTCTCACCCCAAGGGACACTGATGTGCTCTCTATCCTCCTAAAAGCAAATAGGAGAGTCACCAGAGAAAGAATTCCTCTGGGCTCTGGATTCAGATTCTGTTGCTGGAGCAAGAACCAGGTGTTCCTAGGCTGTGTCAGGGTAGACAAGGCTGTGTGTGTCTGCCAGCTGACACACATCCCTCGCTTATGTGGAGCCTGTTAGTCAAGGAGATGATGGGACGTGAAGCATAAGATTTCCAGTCAGTAAAACATGCTGTGGAGGCTTTTTATATCTCGTCTGTCACACAGGGTAGGCGTTTTATCTGCTGCCCATTTGACAGCTTGTCAGGAAGCAAGGTCCTGCTGGATGGAGCCTTTGGTGCCGCTGATTCAATGGTGCCCAGGAGCTGGCCAGCCTCTGTGAGGAGAATGATAGAAGAAAGAAACCCTCTGGGCCCCAGATTCATCCTGAACTGGAGTGTGGAGTCAGGAAGAGATACCTGTGCCTTCTTGTTTGGGTCATCATAACAAAAAGCAAGAATTTGATCTCTCATAGTCCGATGGGCTATGAGAAGGTGGGGCTCAGTGCTCCAGTATGGACAAGGCAGGCTCCTCTGGGTGGGGCCTCTCTCCTGGGCTTGTAGATTGTGTGTTCCCCTGTATCCTCAAATGACCAGCCTCCTGCGAGTGTTTGCATCCTCATCTCTTCTTTGGGGAGGAGTGTAAATGAGGAGGTCAAAGGTCAACCTCAGGGGTCAGTCCTCAGGTTTTTCCCACCATTTTTTCTTTTTCTTTTTTGTGGGGGGTGTGGGGGGTGGGAAGATACAATCTCTCATTGAACCTGGAGCTTGCCAATTAGACTAGACTGGCTGCTCAGTGAGCCCTATGGATCTACCTGTGTTTATCTCTCCAATGCTAGGACTGTAGACCTGAAACCTCATGCCCTGCTTTTTTATGTGGATTCTAGGGATCTGACTCAGGCCTCATGTTTGCAAGCCAAGCACCAACGGAACCACTTTTCCAGCCTCTTCTTACGGGAACCCCAGTCTCACTGGGAGGAATGCTCTGTGTAATAGTCTCCATAAAGGCTATGTCTCCAATACAGTCTCGTTCCGAAGATCAGGACCAGGACTTCAGAATAGAAAATTGGAGAGAGGACCCAATTATCCTCTTATTCTTCCTTCTTTCCTGGGCTGTCCTGATGTCTTCATTGCTGAGTGGTTCTAGGTACTTTCCCCCCACACACAGCCCCAACCTCTGTGTTCTGCAGAGCGGTGCCCAGGATCCCTAAGGGTCCTCCTCCTGCAAATCACAAAGGGCTATGCTCATAGGAACCTTGGGAATGGAAGAAATAAAGGTGGCTGAGCAGCCATTGTGGTCACAACGGAGTCAAGGCCCCCAGTAGAGATCGAACTCAGTTGAAACACGGCCTTGAATCAGAGCCCTGCCAGTGACTGGCTGAGTGGCCAGACAAAGGTTGTTTCACATCTTTGTCTTGGTTCCCTAACCTAGCAAATGGAAATGGAGTAGGAATGAGTGAGTGGACAGATGTGAACACATCTGCTGAGCCGTGAGCAAGCCCAGAAGTGGAGGCTGGTGTGAGAATGGACTGGGAACTGGCTGAAGAAAGCCTTGAACCCAGAGAAAAGAAGATTCATGCTCAATTCCGCAGGCAGCAAAGAACTTCAGGGATTTTCCCAGCAGAAACAGCTGGAAGGTCAGCTCAGGTAGGGGCACCCTGGCAGCTGTGCCATCGGGACAGTGGGATGGGGTCTTTGTAGTGATCCAGGAGGAGTGCAGGTGTAGGGGCATACGACAGAAGGAGAGCCACTCAGGGTTCCCTGAGGGGGTGAGTGGGAGGAGGCCTGACTCCAGGGCTGCATAGTGGGGGAGAGCGGGAGGCAGAAAGGTTTGGTGGAGCTGGTGAATCCCAGAACTCAGGAGGTCCCACAGTTAAAGACCAGGAACTTAGTGGGACTTCTTCTCAAAAGTATAAAAAGAGGGCTGGGGTGTGGCTCAGTGTTAGATTCCCTGCCTAGAATTCCCCAGTGAAGGGCTGGGGTGTGGCTCAGTGGTAGAGCACCTGCCTAGAATCCCCCAGTGAGGGGCTGGGGTGTGGCTCAGTGGTAGAGCACCTGCCTAGAATCCCCCAGTGAGGGGCTGGGGTGTGGCTCAGTGGTAGAGCCCCTGCCTAGAATCCCCCATGGATGCCTACTTTGACCAAAAGCCTCTGGGAGGCTGTCACAGGAAGAGGACAGAAAGCTTGGAGGGGGGTACCCACCCTCCATTGGGAGGGAAATAGCTTCAAAATTGCCTCTTCACTTTTTTAAACAACCCTCCCCCCTCCAGAACAGATAATGCCCAAAACTGGGCTGTCTAGGATAGAAAGCATTTCTATCTTTGTAGTGCCTATGAGCTATAAGAAATATCATTTTCCAGGCTGCGTGATTGTGGATCAATAGCTTGGCATCTCTGAGCTTTAGTTTCCCTTTGGAAAACAGATGAATGAGGTTCACTTTCTGGGCTGCTGAAGTAAGGGAGATGGGCTGTCATGGGCTTAGTGTGTTACACGTAGTATGCCAACTCCCAAGACATTACTGAGCACCATCTTTATAGAGGCGATCAAGGCTAAATAAGGTCGTCGGGGTGACCCTAATCCATTGTGACAGCGTCTTTAAGAGAAGGGAAAACCTGGACCCAGATGACATGGAGAGGAAGAAAGTAAGATATCAGGCAGCCACAGAAAACCAGACACAGCTGTTAGCTGGGAAGGGAGGTGAGGCAGGGTGCTCCACCACAGCAGCTCTAGGAGGCAACTCGGCCCTCAGACACCTTAGCTGTGAGTCCAATTTCACTTGTGAGTAGACACCTTTCTGCTGCATTAGCAGTGTGTGGCATTTCATTACAGTGGCCCCAGAACATTGACACAGGCCTAGGTGTGTCAAGGTCTATATTCTGGGGCTGCCAGCTCTTGGTGATGTTAGCCTAACACTTTTTCTGCATCTGTGTTCTTCTACAGCTCTGGACTCTGGAATGCAGACATTAGGGGCACCTACTCCCCTTTGTAGCCTAGGAAAGAGTAGGGTGAATCTCAGTTGTTAGTGGACAACGGTTTAAGTGTACATGCACAAGTGTACATACACAGATATTTATGCCAAATGTTACACAAATTATGCATGCAAAGCACCCAGCAATGCATGCATACATACATGCATGCATACACATATGCACAACTTTACACAGGCACCCTGAACACATGTACATACATGTGCACACAAAACATTTACATAGTCATGCAGCACACACATCACACAATAAGCATTATTACACACACATGTTCTGCATGCACTTACATATACATCTTCACACACAGAGAGAGGCCCCAACACAAACTTGTCCATACATTAGGTATATCACACATACATGTATATGCACACACGTATACTCAACACAGAGTTCCAATGCACAAATATGCACATATATGCAGATGCATACAGATATGCTCACATGTACACACATGGCAGACATACACCAGCACACATATGGTTGGAGATCACCAGCCTAGAGCTGAGGAAATTCCCATGGGCTCTCTCTTCCCTTGCCAGCACTCGAGTGAAGACACAGACCTGATATGTTTCACCAAGCACAGGCTGTAGGCTGAGCATGCCTCTGGGAAGGGTACTCAGCATGAGTGCTCACTGTGTGCAGCTATTGTGAGTACCTACTGTGTGCAGGACTGACAGTCGTAACCAGACAAGTGTGACCCCTGAGGAGATTGCAGCGAAAAGTCCAGAAAGATACTGCCTGAAGCATCTGTTGTCAAAGGAAGCAAGGGGTATGTACACAGTGTGTTCAAATCCTCATTTATGGGGACAGCAACACCCTTCCATCTGGGCTCCAGAAATCCTCGGGCCCCATGGCTGAAAGCACTGTGCTTGCCCTCTCTGCTCATAGGCTCCTCTTATTTCTCCCTCCCTGGGAGGAACCCTGCTTGCCTAATGCTGGTTTTTTTTTTTTTTTAACACTTTTGTTTATTTATTTATTTGCCTTGGTGTTTGCCTGGAACTGGAACTGCAGACAGTTGTTGGCTGCCATGTGGGTGCTGGGAATTGAACCCGGGTCCTCTGGGAGAGCAGACGGTGCTCTTAACCACTGAGCCATCTCTCCAGCCCCGCCTAATGCTGTTTTTAAGAATTAAAGGACCTCTGGGCCCCGTCTACTTAAAAGCTTGCAAAATGTCAGTTTCGTTACCTTTTCATTCAGATCCCATTTGAGTCAGAATTGGAATGAATGGCTGGGATCAAGAAACAGGTCTCTCTCCGGGCGGCTCCCCCTTTACCTCTGAGGAAAGCAACCCCATCCTTCAAAATGCAAAGAGCTAGTGGGGGGCATAAAACGGGTATCTGCCCAGCCTCCAGTCCTGCCAGCCTCTTTCCCACCCTGGCCTGCCCCGCCCACATTTGCAGGGCAGAGAGCCCCAGGCATTGGAACAATATTTCTTTCTCTGCCTCTTCTTGTGTCTCCTCTTTTTTTTTCGTTGGACAGGAAGGTGGTCCCAGTTTTCCACCTTCTAAGCTGCGAAGGGTGCTGATGTGAGCCACCCATCTCTATGGGGAGAGGCTGATGGCCTGAGGGACTGAGGTGAGGAGAGAAACTGGGAAAGCCAGGAGGTCAGTGGGGCAGGCTGTGGGCTCCGGTGTTGGCCAGATAGAAACTTCAACTCTGTTGGGAGAATTTCTGAGTTAAGAGTGAGAAAGTCAGGCAGTAATTCATGTTTATCATCCTAGTTACTCAGCCTGGGCTACTTAGTGAGACTTTGTCTGGAGATAAGAAGCAAGAGGAGGGCTGAGTGGATGTAGCTGGCAAGACAGTTCCATCAGAAAGTGTCCACTGCATACACGAAAGGATCCGAGTTCGATCCCAAGACTCATGTCAAATGGGTAGGTGTGGTAGAACCCCAGTGCTGGCCAGTCAGCTAGCATACTTGGCCAGTAAGAGACTTTTTCTCAGATAATAAGATGCATTGGGTGTGGTGGCCCATATCTTTAATCCCAGCACTTGGCAGGTGGATTTCTGTGAGTTCAAAGCCAGCCTGGTTTACATAGAGAGTTCCAGAGTAGCCAGGAGTACACAGTAAGACCTTGTCTCAAAAAGAAAAAACAAAAAAGAAAAGACAAAATTGAATAGCACCTGAGGAGCAATGTACAAGGTTGACCTCTGTCCTACACATACACCCACCCCCAACACATACACACCACACACATACACACACACACACACACACACACACACACACACACACACACACACTGAATAAGTAAGTAACTAAGTAAATAAAGATAGGGCTGGGAGACTGGAGAGCTGATTCTGTGGTTAAGAACACTTGTTGCTCTTATTTTGGAACCAGTCTCAGTTTCTAGTACCTATGACGCTCACAGCTGTCTATAACTCTAGTTCCAGGGGATCTGATATCCTCTTCTGGCCTCCCTGAGCACCATGAATACATAGTTCTTAGACATACATGCAGACAAAACACACACACACACACACACACACACACTCACACACGCAGGTACACACAAAAACAGGTATTTAGAAAAATAGCTCAGAAAGAAGCATTCACCTAAACATAAAAGCTAAAATTGTAAAAAGCTTATCAGAGAACCAGGGAGATGATGGCTCAGTTACTAAACTGCTGGTCTCATAAGCAAGAGCATTGATCTTCAGAAGCCATGTAAAAAAGTCAGGTGTGGTGGTACATGTTTAAAACCCCAGCACTGGCCAAGCGGTCGTGGTTCATGCCTTTAATCCCAGCACTCCAGGGGCAGAAGAAGGCAGATATCTGAGTTCGAGGCCAGCCTGGTCTTCTACAGAGTGAGTTCTTGAACAGCCAGGACTACACAGAAAAACTCTGTCTTGGAAAACAAGAAATAAAGGAGAGAGAGAGAGAGAGAGAAATAAAGAGAGAACTTAAGGAGCAAATCTTTATCTTAAGCAAAAGGTACTCAAATGTGTCACCAAGAACTCAAAAAATTAAGAGAAATATAAACTTTATTAAAATTAAAATTCTCTGTGCTGTGGACAGCTTTCATGCAAACAACCCACAGGGGCTGAGAAGACACTTGCAAGCGATATGCCTAATGAAGGGCTTGTGTCTAAACTATGTAAAGAACTCTGACAACTCAATAATAATAAGATAAATTTCCTGATTTTTAAATGGGCAAATTATGAATATGCATTTATCCAAAGAACTTATGCAAATTTTTTCCTGCACATACAGGAAAATTCTCAACATCAATAGCCATTGGGGGAAATGCAAATCATGACCATAATAAGACAGCACTTCACATCCTCTAGGATGGCCATCACTACCAATGACAAGTGGTGGGATGTGGAGGTGTGGAAAATGCTAGGACCCTCTGGGAAAGTTGTGGGCTCTTCAGAAGTTTGAATCACAGTAGTCGATGAGGTTGTCAACAGCTCAAGGGCTAGGTACATATACACAGAGAAAATGAGACTGTATATCCACATGAAACTATATAAAAACATTCCTTCACTCATCATAGGCTCAGAGCAGAAACCACTCAAATGTCTATCATTTGACATGGATGGATGAAAGGTATGGAATATCCATATAGTGGAGTATTACTCGGTAGGGAAAGGAAATGGACTCCTAATACTTGATTTACTGCATATGAGCCTCAAAAATCATGATGGCTAGTTAAACAAGCCAGTCACAGGGGACCACACTGCGAATGATTCCATTCTTAGTGAGGTCCCAAAACAGTCAAATTCACAGATTTTAAAAAACAGGTGGATGAGTCATCTGGGGTTGGTAATAATTGTACAGGATTTTCTTTACAGTTGGCGAAATGTTCTGTAATTAGATGGTGGTATGGTCACACAATGCCGTATATGTGGTGTGTGTGTATACACCATTTATGTGTGGAGGTCAGGGGGACATCTTTCAGAAGTTGGTTCTCTTCCCCGTGGGGATCAAACTCAGGCCACAAGGCTTGGTGATGAGAACTTTTGCCTGCTGAGTTCCAGCCCCTCAAGTTATATCCTCAGCATATATGCTCAGCGGGCAAAAGTGCAGTTGTGATCACCTGTGGACTTTGGTCTTGTCACCTAGGAACTGGGGCAGGATGTGTTCTCCTCCTGGTTACCATAGAGATGAGGAGACAGAAGGGACAGCCAAGGAGTCTTCCTTTCCATTTTTGTATTTGAATTTATTATGAGAAAAAAGTCTGAAACCAAACAATTGAGTAGAACCATTCAGGGACATCAGCTCTACGTTGAAGGGTGGCGACACTGTTTAGTATGGCCACCAAGGCGGAAGTTACTCTGCATGTAACACCATATATGTGTGGAGGTCAGGGGGACATACACATGGTCAGAACTCCCAGTGCTGGGAGCAGTGATGTGGCTCAGCCATTAAAGATGCTTGCTGTCACAATTGACAACCCAAGTTCAATATCTTCCAGACCCACAAGGTGCAAGTCAAGAACCAACTTCTGCACACCGACCTCTGACCACTACATGTCACTATAGTAGGTGCCTCCCCAAATAAATAAGCATAATTTATACAAGCAAAACAAAAAACTCAGCACAGTGTTTACAGCCCAATATGGAAGTCTGCATTTTGCCGTTCATATAAGTAAGTATGATGATTTTTTTTTTTTGAGACAAGATTTCACTGTGTATTCCTGGTTGGCTTCAAGCTCCTTATGTAGACTAGGCTGGCCTTGAACTCACAAAGATCCACCTGCCTCTGCCTCTTGGAGGCTGAGATTAAAGGTTTGCACACCATGCCTGGCTGAAGATTAATTTTTTAAAACACTTTTATTTATTTATTTATTTAATTATTTGCCTTGGTGTTTGCTTGGAACTGAAACTACAGACAGTTGTGAGCTGCCATGTGGGTGCTGGGAATTGAACCCGGGTCCTCTGGAAGAGCAGACGGTGCTCTTAACCGCTGAGCCATCTCTCCAGCCCCCACCTGGCTGAAGATTAGTTTTAAAAATCAATTCTCTTTACCTGCTTCTCCCTCTCACTCTTGGCCACAGATTCCTACAGGAACTGGCTAAAGAAGTAATCCCCACATAAAGCAAAAATTACCATCCTTTTCTGCCCACTTATTGTAAACAAATGCAAAAATCAAACTGGATATACTGATTTCCTTCTTGCTATTTTTTCCTCCTTTAGAGAAAATCTGGGACCTGGGTGGGACAGGCCTGTCAGGCCAGCTACCAGAAAGTCTAAGAGGGAAAGACAGCAAATCCAAGGCCAGTCTGGGCTACAGAGTGAGTTGAAAGTCTGCACAGTAGACTTAGTGAGACCTTATTTTAAAATAAAAAATAAAAAGTAGTTTGGGGATGCTCAGTGGTAGAGCCCCTGCCTAGAATCCCCCAGGGAGGGGCTGGGGTGTGGCTCAGTGGTAGAGCCCCTGCCTAGAATCCCCCAGTGAGGGGCTGAGGTCTGGCTCAGTGGCAGAATGCCTGCCTAGGATACCATAGTGAGGGGTTGGGATGGTCTCAGTGGTAGAATAATTGTTTATAATCCCCCAGTGAAGAGCTTAGTGGTAGCACATTTGTTTAGCACATGCTTGGCTTTAGTCTCCAGCACAAGAAAATAAATACATAGCCAAGTAAGAGGAGCTGGGTTGAGAGCATCCGGTCCCTCTCTGCTGTCTGCATTGCTTTGAGGACTGTGCTGTGTTGCATATAAGCCAGCCCTCATCTGTGGGTATTTAGGACACCTCCAGTCTGCTGCTTTTACAGAGCGCCTCAGCAAACAACCTTGCACAGAGTCATATATCACTTCTCACATTCGTGACAAGCATCTAGAGGACACGTTCCTAGAAGAAAATGCCAGGCCCAAGGCTGTGTGGCTTTGGAATTCTGACATTCTCTCTCCAGTTCCCAGAGTGTCTCTTTCTCTGCACTGTGGCCTCAGAGTAACTGGGAAATGGTCTAACCTTCACCAGCTTGGGAGTGAGAAGTCACGTTCATTGGTATTGTGCTTTTATTTGTTGAGAGATCTCTCCTTTTCTGTTTGATAAATCTACCCATTTTCTACATCATTATCACTTTTTTTTCTCATTGAGTTCTAAGAGCTCTTTATATATGAGGAAACTGTCTCTAGTGTATCTTTTGTGGATTTGGAGTATTCTGGGTGTTGTGAATGTCACTTTGAAGTTCTGAGTATAGGAGGGATTGCCACCAATTTTATCTAGGCATCATTTCCTTTGGTAGCATGTGAAAATGTCCATTCACACTTCTCAACTTTCCACTGAAAAGAGATCTCACTAACTAAGTGGATATAAAAAAATTTCCCCCTGGCTGGGCCTCCGCTGAGCCAGCAGAAATCAATATAGGGGACTCTGATCTTGTGGTCCCACATGTGTCCAGTGAGAGAGTTAAGCCCATTCTTCTAAATCTGTTCTAGGTCCCTTCACCTTCATCTCAGGAATGATAATTGTCATGGCTGCATCTGGTTCTGTCCACAGACAACTCTGCCAGAGAGAACTGTGCGGGGTGGGGGGATGGAGTGTCTAAGCAGATGTGTGCAGGGACCTGTATGGAAGCCGATAAATGCCAAGGGCAAGCTGGGCCTGCTGGCACATACCTATAGTTCTGGCACTCAGTGGGCTGAGGCAGAGCACTGGAGTCCCAGGCTATCCTGGGCTACAGAGTGAGAGCCTGTAAAAGGATATGGAGGAGGAAGAGAGGAAGCTGATGAAGAAGAGGAAAAGAGAAGAAGGTGGGGAAGAGGTGAAGGGGATGTTTTCTTTCCTTTGGTGGGACCCAGTCTGATAAACCACACTACAAGCATCTGGTACTTTTGCATCCCTGAGAATGACTTTTACAGCCCCACACCAGTATGTAATAAGCTCAGGTACCCTGATGGCACCCTCTGGACCCCAGGGGTATGTGTAACTGGGAGCAGAGTAGAGTGGGTGTGCCTTGGGGCCTGACTTAACAAACGCTCCTCTGCAACTTCTCAATGATGTGTGTGTGTGTGTGTGTGTGTGTGTGTGTGTGTGTGTGTGTGGTCTTTGTGCTTTCTGCCAGGATATACTTTCTCTATGAGCTTGAGAATGAGTTCTGGGGCTGTGCCCACTAGGTATAATGCTTAGCTGCAAATGTATGGGTATAATATAATGTCCACTTTGCAGGGTGTTCTGGGGTCCATATGTCTGCTGGTGACAAGGCTCAGGAGAATGGAAGAGAGGTAGAGGGACTGTGGAGTGTGTGTGTGTGTGTGTGTGTGTGTTGGGGGGGGGGCTGCAGTTGAGAGAGCCAGGGCTCTCTCTAGGAGAAAGCTAACAGAAGTCAGCTCCCTCTTACCTCATCCCTTTGGCTCTGGCCTGGGGTTAGCTTTGTGGCTTAGTCTTTCCAGCTTGAGAGGTGCCTGAACTTTTTGGGGGTGCATCATCCTGACCAGTCAAGCACCAGTGGAGTCTTTCCCCCAACATCTTAAAGAGCTCTCCATGTGGGTGGTAGGGATGAGGATGGGCATACACATGGTACTGGCTAAGAGTAGGGATGGCTCCCAGAAGACTGGAGCGGGGGTCATACCCGCCTAGGCTATTGATAGGTAGGTTCTGAGGGGCCCAGCAAGAGAGACCCTAACCCTGGGCTTTGGTGCTTCAGTTCCAGCCTGGTTCTTGAGGTTTGAATGCCCCTGAGCAACGGTAGACTAGAGCTCACAGCTCTGTCCTTGACCATCACGCTTTGTATCCAAGAATTCAGGCAAAGGGGGAGGGTAGACCTTTCTCCATCCTTGGCCCCAACCGGGGTCTCACTTCCCCTGGTTCCAAATGAAAGATGGGCTGGGTGAGACCTAGGGTCCTGCCAAGTGTGGGCTGCCTGCCGTGCTGCAGGCTGGATGGAGTTTATGGCCTGCAGAAGAGTCGTAGGGCAGGACACTAGGCCCTGAACCTGGGGGCACCCATCCTGGTCCTCTGGTCGCGCCTGGGCATGGAAATGGTGTGAGGCTTGGAACAGCGTGACCAGAATGGGAGCCCCTGGGCTCTGGTCCCCATCCCCAGCATCCCCTTACTCCTTGCTGTCCGGCTCTATCCTTCTTGCCCTGTCTTCATGAGAGCTGTTTCCTGGAGCTCGATTCTTGGGGTGCTCCGGCTAGTAGGTGGGATCCAAAAGGGTCGCATCTGCTCTGCCCAACCGGGTCCCCCAGCTCCGCAAGCGCACGGAGGCTCAGCACCTGCTCCTAAGGTCTTAGCCCAGCGAGGGCGCTCTTGAACTTGATTTTGAATTTCAACCCAACGCCAAAGCTACTGGCTGGGGAAGGGGCGCGGTAGGGTGTGGGCGACCGGGAGACCAGCTCTGTCAGTGTTCCGAGAATGATGAAGGAGGTGGGCTGAACTGCCTGGGGCCCAGAGCCCCAGGGGGGTGACTTGGATCCCCGGAGAATCAACAGAGGGAGAGAGAGGCTAGGTTCCACCACTAGGAACCTTCCGGGAATGGGAAGGTGCCAGGCTGATCTCACGCCTCCGGGTCTCTCAGCCCAAGGGGGTGGCGACAAGCGATACAGAGGGGAGGGGCTGTGAAGTGGGTCGGTGACCTTAGGGGGCGAGCAAGTCCCCGGTGGGAAGAGGGGATGTTGCATTTCGGAGGGCCAGACAAGCCTGATCCACCTCCTATTCTCCTCCCCCGCCACCCGCCCGGTAAAACAACCGTCCCTGTGGGTGGTGCTGTGACACACGCGCTTACACAGGGTCTGACTTCGGGGTCAACTTCTACATGGCTTCGTGCGGGTGCGTGTGTGTGCACTGCCGTGACTGTACGCGCGTGCACATCAGCGTTTCTCATACCCACCTCCCACCGCCAAGAAGGGTCCCAACCCCATAACACTCGGAGACCTGGGCTCCACGGCGCTGTTCAGTGGCCTGGGGCACTGGAAAAGGAGAGGCTGTGACAGCGTCCTGAGATGTCCCCACTGCTCCAGCCAACTTCCCCTCGGGGAGCCCTGACCCCCACCCCGGGCCACCGACGGACGTGCAGCGGCCCCCGCCCCTGCTCGGGTCCCCTCCCCGCGCGGCTCCCACGTCCGACCTGCCTCTCGTTCACAAAATGAACCACCGCCTCGCGTCGCCGCGGCCGCTGCCACCGCGCCCGCGCCGGAGCTCGAGAGCCAGAGCCTCCCGGCCCCTTCGTCGTCGCCGGCGCCGAGGCCGCCCCGCCTGCCCGGCCGGTCCGGGGCTGCTCCGATCGCGCGGTCCCCGGCTCTTGACGCAGTGAGCGCCGCAGCCCGGCTCCCGCAGGCTCCTCTCCGCTCCGGGCCAGAGGCCGATCCCTAAGGCTGGCGGGCTCGGGGAGGGGCGGGTAGCGCGGGCGGGGGAGGAGGTTTGTCTGGAGCCAGCCAGAGCCCCGCGGAGGAAGAGGAGGAGGAAGCACGGGCAGCCACCACCGCCGCTGCCGCCACCGCGGCGCTCCCGAGACTTGGGCAAGCGCGCTCAGCCAGCCTGCAACCGAGCCTCCAGACGTGGGGGCCTCAGCCAGGTTCAGGTAGGAAGGAGTGTGCAGCGGGCAGGGGGTCCCCTTTGCCGCAGATGCGGGGTCTACAGGTCCCCGCCCCTGGAGGGGGAGGGGCAGGGAGGATGCGCTCTCGCCCGGCTTCCCGGGTGGCGCGGGAGTCTCCATCGGCTCCCACAGCCCTGGTCTCCTCTATCGCTCTAGTCCCCCGCGCCCTGCCCTGGGTGTCTGCATCTGGGCCGGGTCCCATTCTAGCCTGTGGGGCTTCGGTTATAGATAGCGCTTTGAGTTCAAGGCTCCAGGGCGCCCCCCACTCATCGGCGTTCACTAGGCGGGTGCACCCGAAGTTCTCGATCGCCGAGCTCCGGACAAACTTCCCTCCCCGACTCCGTGGATCGGAGTGCCTGGGCTTGGGACCCTCGGATTAGGAAGCACCACCGGGGACCTGAAACTTTGCTGAGCGTGCTGTCTGGGGGGGGGGGCGGGAGGGGATGGAAGAGAGGTCTCTTTGCTGTGAAGTGCACGGGATGACGGCGGTGGCCCCAGAAGCTGCATCCTAGAGTCTGAATATCTCCACTTGTAGTCCAAAGAGGAGGAAAAGTGGGTGACGGAAGCCCCGATTTCGTGCGTGCAGCTCACTAGTCTAGAGCCCTGAAAAGGGTATTGTAAGACATCCCCCCCCTCCTCCAGACTGGTTCCAGGCTCTGTCCAGCTCCCTGGAAGGACCTGACTCCTAGTTATTAATAGGCGCCTGTGACAGAAGCCTGTAGGGATTGGAAAAGCTGCTGGACTGGGTTTGGCTGCGCTGAACTGAGCTGACCCTCCTCGGTTCTCGTGGATCCTATTCCTGCCCACTCCCCTGCTTTCACTATCTCCCTTAGGCCTCTAGGTGTCCTCTCTCTCGCTCTCTCGCTCTCTCTCTCTCTCTCCCCTAACTTTTCTCTTCCCAGACAGCCCAGGCCGATCTCTTGACACTGAAGCAGTCTTTCCAAATCCCCCCAGGTTATGGGTGTGAAGTCCCCAGGCTGGCATGAATGAGAATCACATTCAACCAGTTTTTAGTTCTTGAGACCCATCGCCCACGCGTGACACATTCACCAGCAGCTGCCTAGGGACTGTAGAGAACAAACTGGCCTGCGAAGCTCCTGGAAGGGTTTTGGGGGAGGTACTTCCTTTCTTGTGAGGGAAGGAGCCAGTGTCTTCGTCCCCCCCCATCTTCTTCCGACACCCCGAGTTAGCAAAAGGATTCTGTGCCGTCTCCCAACCACAAACCAAAGCTCGGATCAGAACTTGGGTGGGCTCTAGCATTTGGGAACATGGCACTTTTCCCTTTCTGGGATGAGGTTGCGGAGCCCAGATCAGGGATTCTTTGTCCCACGGCTGCCGCGGCCCCGCCCCCTTCGGGTTCACGGCTTCCGAGCCCGCTTCAGCAACCTTAGAGCTTGGAGAGCTGAGGTGGCGCATCTTTTCCGCTGCTCTGGGTCTGGGGAGCGTCAGGGGGCGTGGAGCACAGCGATGGGTCCCTGGCAGATGTCCTCGCGTGGTGGTGGCGCCCGCGTCTCTAGGATAGAATTAATGGCTTACAAGCAAAAGGCCGATCTGTCCGGTCCCGGGGGAGGGGCAGCCCCATGGGACTCCCGGATCTTGGTTACAACCAGCAGAGCGGCTTGGAGATTGGGGACATGGCCTGGAAGACCTGACCCTCTTACTACGCCCCCTCCCGACAGCTGGAAGCTCCAATATTGATTGTCCTGGGGACCTTTCCACTATTGGTGTTTCTCTTCTTCAAGCTGACCCCTGGGTCTTTTCTCCCCTTCAGCAGATTGCTGACCTGGGAAGCCACAAATTTGCCTTGAGGATGGGGCTGTACTGGTCAAAGGTGCTCTGGGGACCCAGACCTCAGCTTGCTTATTCTTTGTTGAAGAGGACAGAGAAGCAAAGTCCAGTGAAATCTGGGGGCCGTACTAATACTGTGCCTGGTACATAAGCCACACTCACCCTGAGTCTCTTGGTTATCACCAGACTCTTAGCAGGGGTTGGGCCATGCCAGACAGGGGGAACCCTAGGTTGTGAGGAATCTGCCTCCTCTCCTGGAGTTTGCCTTGGGAAATTGATGGCAGGGTTGTCAGGAACCTCCCGTTTCCCTGCACAGAGCTGGCCAGCCCCAGAATACCATTCAAGAGTGACTGGGAGGCCCCAGGCACAATCTTGTCCTTGGAGATCAGCTTATGGGAACCCCTTTTAGATACAGCTGTGGGGGAAGGGTGTCCCATACTTCCCACCCCAGGTCCATGGACCATGGCCTAGAACATTCAGGCTAGTTGAATATATATTTGATGACCTTAACCTGGACCCTGGCCATGTCAGGAGGCCAGGCTGGGGAAACTACATACATCCCAGCTGGCCCAACGACCCTGCTGCCCTCTTGAGTCTAACCTAATCCTATTGATTACACATTTCCAAGACACAGTCTTTGTCCACATTGGGTATCCCTTCCTAGGAGCCCTACCCAGCAAGGATTGGGAAGGCACACAGTCCCCAAATTCCAAGTTCATCCAGTACTTAAAGGCCTGCCAGGGTGGAAGGTAACTAAGAGCCCACCACCCCCTTCCAGCTCCTCTAGGTGCCCAGGTCAGGAGGGAGTCCAGCCCTGTCACCCCAGAGCGGAGCCAGTCCATACACAGGACTGGATGGTGCTATGGACGTTCATTCACTTTCCTTCTTCAGTCCCCACACACTATAGGATTTATCTTGATTTGCTCTGCCACTGAATTGAGTCAACTCTTTTGTATGCTCGGTGAATTGCCCAGCTGCTGGCGAGGATCGGAGGAGCGCATAGAGCGTGCAGGGGGTGCTGAGGCCGGGAATCAGGAGCGGGCGGGCGGGGGAACAGGAAATGGGGAGGGGGCGCTGCGTGGGGATGAAATGGGCAGTGTGGGGAGTAGAGATCTGCCTGAGGCACCGGTGGGGCTGCAAATAGGACTTATCCAGGACGCTGTCATCAGCGTCCTGGTCAGACTGAGAAGCCCATAGGGCCCTGAGCCTCGCTAGGGTCTTCTTGGGCCCGATGGCCTAGGGCAAACCTCTCCTGACTCTGTTTCTCTCCTGGGGCTTCCTACAAGCAGGATCACGTCGGGAATGCTAGGCTAAGCTGGAAGGGTTCTGGAAAGCCCTTCAAGTCCTCTCAGAGGTTGGGGTGAGTGAGGGATAGGGGTCAGAGTCAGGAGTGTCGTTCTGCGCCCCTAGGTCCCAGCTGTCTGGGATCTTGGCCAGCTCCACCGGAAGACCTGGCTCCTGAGAAGGTCTTGGTGTGTTGGTGGTGATGGGGTCTTATGATGCCCCAGCTGAGGCAGGGACAGTCAGGTACCCCTATCCCCCTCGGTTTCCTCGCGATCCCTAGCTCCTAGGAGCTGGATCCTAAGGGCTATACAAGCCTGGAGCGCAGAGGGGACCAGGAGGCTAAGAGGAGGGAGGGCGCACGGCTCTCGCAGCCCAGCCGGACTGAGCGCCGGCAGAGCTGGTGGAGGAAGCCGACTGGTGGCGAGGGCGGGCGGGGGAGGGGAGGGAGGGCGGGCGGCGGGAACCAACCCCCCCCCCGTACCCCCCCCCCAGGCCGCTCGGCGAGGGGCGGGGCCCGCGCGCAGATCGATGGGCGAAGCTGGGGAGGAATTTCAATCCGCGAGCGAACTTAGAGCTTGAAGGACAGAGGCGGCAGCGGTGGTGGCGGTGGCGGGTGCAGCCCCGGAACGCCGGCCGAGTCGGGCCAGGCAGGTAAGCGTGAAGCTCGGGGATCTTGCGTTGCAGCGTGGCCCGAAGCCGAGCTCGGGCCCGTGGGACCCCGGCCACTCTGAGGGTGATCAGCTGGCGACATTTCGCTTCTCTCACTCTAACGTGCGACGTGCGCCCCTGACCCCCTAGCTGCGCCCTAGGCCCTGTGCATGAACCCGGAGCGGTGCAGCCGGTAAAGTTGTGGCAACTTGGCTGTAGAGGAAACTGAGCCGGTTCGGTCCCGCAGAGCCAGAGGTTAGGGGTACTGATGTCGCCTTAGTGTCACTGCCGCAGCCTCCAGCCTCTAATCAGCAAGCCCCTTCCCCAGCACCTTGCTTAGCTACCTGTCCTCAGACCTGCTCTCCAGTGCCAAGACCCTCCACAGCCAGCGGCTGCCCAGCCTTCGCATTGGCCACGCACTTCCTCTCCGGAATCCCTGACCCCCATCCAGCCTTTATCAACATCCCTATCCTGTCTGCCATCCATTTCTTCCCCCCCCCCATTGAAAAGTCTATTGGCAGGACACCCGGGACTGTTCAGCTCCCTATCAGAGAGGCCAGGGTCTGCATAAAAATCAGTGGGTCGAAACCCTGGCGTGGGAGTTGAGGACTTTATTAGAAACTTGGTGGACCCCTCCCCACAAACTTGGAGCCATCCTCATGGCCATCTATCTAGAGATTGAGATGAGAAACCTATGAATCTGATCTCCCACCATTCATAACCTGCTTGTTCCTTAAGCGTAGAACATCACCCTCATTACCACACCCCCCCCCCCGGGCTGGACAACATCTGAGATCCAAATTATGCTCTTTTGGGTAGGGGTTGCTAGACCTTGAGTCGGGTGACATCACTGAGCCTCAGTTTTCCTATCTGTAAAATGGGAATAGGATGATACTTTCTGAGAAGTGAAGGGTTAACCAAAGACATAGGGAGTCGTTTTTTTTACCTTCCGAGGCAACCAAGGAACGCAGAACCCAGATGGAGCTGTTGGTTGTGGACCTAACCCTCACCCCCTGTGTTGGATTGTGAGGGCTATGAAAGAATTACTCCCAGGAGAGCTTGAGATCTCTGGGGACAGGAGTTTTGGAAGGTGTCAGAGCTAGGAGCAGGTATAAAAAAGCAAGCCCGCTCCTCAATCTATCCTACAGATACCTTCTAAAGAGCACCCCCCAGCCCCAAGAGGCAATGATCAAATTGAAGTTATGTCACTGAAAAGCCAGAAATAAGCTCACCTCTCGTTCCTCCCCTGGTCTCCTCAGCTGTCACCTTGTAATGGAGCAAGTGAAGGGGGCAGATTCTTAAGTCCCGCCCCATTTGTGCCCCAAGTCACCAGACGGCAGAGGATAGTATAAGGGAATACCTCTCTTCCCCCTCCAAATTCAGGGGGGTGGAACCTCACAGCTTTATATTTTTGCTTTCCTGGACCCTCAGAGTTACAGGCAGATTGAAGATGGTCTCAGCCCCCACACACACACCCTTTCCCAGCCCAGCAGAAGCCCTTGGGGTCTCCAGGTAGGAAAGGTCTGTCCCTAAGTTATTTTCCCTGTTCCCTAAGGGTTGGTGACCACCCCCATCCCAGAGCCTTGGTGCCTGGTCCTGGGTGTGTGTCACTTGGCCTCTGAGAAAAGCTGGAGTGGGCACCTTACCTGAGCCCCACCCTGAGGCCTGAAGAAAAAGGGAAAATGAGCAGAGAGCAGCAGGTAATCATAGCAGACCCTCCCCTCTCTGGAAAGCACCAATTTCCCCAAAGTGCCCTGGCTTTGGGTTTCAGAATCTTCTAGACATTTCTCCCTTGCCCCTCCTCCAAAAAACAGGTGGTTGAGGGCCTCTGGAGAGTTCCAAGCCAGGGACCTCAGTTCAACCCTGCTTGTGAATCGTGGAACCTAAATCCTTGGACTCACACTCTTCAGACCACACTCTGGTTAGCAGGACTAAAATTCTAACAGGGTTGAGCCAGGCAGCAAGTAGAATCTCTCTTTTCCTGTCTTCTGTATCTAAATGACACCGCTAGATTCTAGGGAAATTTCCTCAACACTCATGAAGTCTTTCTCAGATCCTGCCATGTCACTGTCCTAACCCCTGAACAACGCAGTTCCCATCCGCAGGAGACCGACAAGACACACCTATAGTAGCTTCCCAGATGTTTATGAACTGAGAGGCCCTGGCCCCCATGGCTTCATATTTCTCAGCTGAAAGAGGCTCAGCCTTGTAGCCATCAGGGTGGGTGGTACAGAGATAGGAACAGAAGAATCGGGTTGGGGAAAAAAATGCACCGAGTTGACAGGCAGAAGACGGATCTTCAGAGCTGGCGATGGGGCTATAGATTTCTGAGTGTAAACCTGTAAGAGATGATGGCGTAACATCAGACACTGGATACATTTCTCATCCCTTCCATTGTTCTTCTTCTTTTGTTAGTCATCCTGGATTTAATTTTTCCCAACAATGCATAGAATGTCACCTGGCTTTGAGTGAAGTCTTTGTCGGAGTAGCTGATGACAGGTGTCCCCTGCAGGGAACTTGGGCCTTATCCATTCCCAAGGTTCATGTGAGGAGAGGTGGCCCAGAGAGGCATAGGATAGTGTCAGCGCTGCACAGTAAGTTGGGAGGAGCAGTTATTTGTTTGGGTTGCTGAGGACACGTATTGTCCTCTTGCCTCTGTGCTGGTGATGAGCAAGAAGCGAGGTGGTACTTGTGGCCCTGGGGTACTTCTCTGTATTCCTATCTTGGCATTTGATTCTACAGACACTGCTCTGAGGTTGTAGGTAGACCAGATTCCTGGAAGGGGATCGAGGCAGGAGTTGAGGGTCAGCCTGGGACTCTCAGCCACCTCAGCTCACAGGTCCTGACCTCTAAGCCTGGAAATGAGGCTAGGGTACACAGAGAGGAAAATAGACACAGTCAATATAGTTCTTTCTGATGGAGATTGACTAATCTAGACTCATTTTCCAGAAAGGTCTAGGACCATCCAAGGTCAGGAGTCATGAGCTGTAGGACTTAAATTTTTGGAGGCCGAGAGCTGCTTTCTCGCTGCAGGGGTGCCCCAGTGGACCAGGACCCCAATGTTGGAAAGTGATAGGAAGTCTAGCCTCCTTAGGCAAATACGGAATGGAAGGCTTGGGGGGCGGTCAGTTCTCTGCTTCCTCTAGGCTCTGGATGGTAGGAAAACTGAGTCATGGCTGGCTCAACTCACCAGCACTGGGACCACTTCCCCATAGCCCTTTCTTGAAACCATTTGGCCAAGGCTCAGAGGCAATGGTCTGCAGTGGGGACCTATGTCTTGATGATTTGACCTCCCTCTGATCGCCGCCACTGTGGCCTGTCTCTTAGGGTCCCCTCTCTTGTGAGACAGTCCCATGCTTCTGTGCTCCCTTGATATGGAGGGGTGTGGCTTGCAGAAGAGGGTCTCCTGGTCCTGAAAGCATGGCCTTAGCCAGGCACTGGAGAGTGTTAGCGTACCCTCTGAGGTAGTCTTCACATATCTGTTTTCTGCTACAAGAGTCTTTCTGTGCCAGCTTCAGGTATGGACTCCAGTCACAGGAAGACAATTAGAAGGGATTCTGAGACACAGGCAGGACCAGGGCCATCTGCAAGGCCTAGCTATCCCCGAAAGAAGCTGAAGTTCAAGAAAAAAGAAAAAAAAAAAAAAGGTGGGAAGGCATGAGCTGGCCTGGAAACTTCCATCAACCCAGCCTGTCAGCTCAGCTGCACTTTCAAAGCAATCCTTCCACATGACAGATGGGGAAATTGAGGCCCAGATAGGATTGTTGCCATGGCAATCCAGGTCGGAACAGACAGAGCACCCAGACCACACTCACCCCCACACCTGACTT
This sequence comes from Sigmodon hispidus, assembly GCA_004025045.1. NCBI lineage: Eukaryota > Metazoa > Chordata > Mammalia > Rodentia > Cricetidae > Sigmodon > Sigmodon hispidus. The sequence goes on from PVIH01013925.1 coordinate 25,783, forward strand.
CTCCCCCCCACAAACAGGAACACAGCCAGATTCCCAGCCTTGCAGATGGGAACTCCATCCCTGCCTATAGGTCTCCACCATGGCAGTGAGGAGGGGCTCACTGCCTTTGGTGTCCCCCCAGAACCCTCTGGCCTCAGAAGCATGTGTCTGCCTTCTGCTCCTGCTGCCTCACCTCCGTGCAGATGATGCTGACAGAACAGCAGAGGTTCAGAGAGCCTGTGCCCACAAAATGCAACACCTCCCCCAACAGCACCCCTACTCTGGAAGCCGTTGGATCCAGACAGAATCCTGCCTATTGTGGGAACCCCGGGGAAATGATTGACAGCCTGAGACTGGCTGGTGTTTACCGACAGATCCCAGTTTTATTTTCAGTAGGATCAAACCCCAGCAACTCTTAGTCATTAACTTCCTCTAGTTTAGTAAACATGGAAGCTGGCTCTTACGGGCCGCCACATAGTCCCAACACACAGGCACACACCGAGATGGAGGCAGCTCTGGCTGGCCAGGTGGGGGTGGGGTGTGAGGATCGAATCTGGAAAGGGACTGTAGACCCTTCCAGTACACAGTGAGTGCTGAAGAGTGAGTGGGCTTTGTAGTCAGTGACAGCCATATGCTTCTGTAGTGCTTTCTTCTGGCATAGGACCTTGGGCCAGAGTCCTCACTGTGCCCACAGCACAGATGCCAGATGACCCAAGGCTTCTCAGATGTGTTCCTTGGGAGGTCAGAGCCTTGAGCCAGCTTCTAGACTGGAAGATCCTGACCCTCCTGGTAAAATGCTGGTTCCTGGTTCCTAACTGTCCATGTGAGGTGGACATTTCAGTGGCCTTGCTTAGCAGCATTCAGGATGCTATTCCTGAAAGAGCTATATAAGGCAGGTCTGCTCCAGGTCTGCTGCAGACCAGGGGGGTGGGGGGCTGAGATTGTAAGCCTTTGGTGTGGGTGTGGCCTACTTGGCTTTCTTTCTGTTCTTTGAGCCATGACTTCCCTCTCGGTTTGGACCATCACTCTGTGTGTGTGTGTGTGTGTGTGTGTGTGTGTAGAAGAGGTGAGGCTGCCATACCTCTTGAATAATTCTCTGAATTTGGTGCTCTGTTTTGTGGGACCCTGACATCCTGTGAGGTGGTCCTTCTGTGCCCTGTGGGGTTAAGTATAAAGAGAGAGGGTGCAGACTGGGGGGGGCAGGAACTGAGACCCTGCTATGGCTACAAGCTGGAATGTCAGGGGACCAGCAAAGCCAGCATGGACGAGCACCCAGTCTTAGAAGTCAAAATAGAAAGCCAAAAGATTGTGGCTGACCCCAGGGTGAAGTTCATGTTAAGAGGTCCTTCTTGTTCTCATAGCTCAGGGAAACTTCTGGAAATTTATAGCATCCTGGAGACCAGGTTGATGGACATGTTTAAAAGGCTTCTCTGAACCAATTGTGGCAATGCTGAGGAGGGCTGAGGCAGGAGGCTTGTAACTCCAAGAGTAGCCTAGGATGCAAAGAGGGACTTTGTTTCAATATTAGCAAACAGATAAAGAAAGAACCTCTCCCCGGGTCTGTAGTGAAGAAGTATGTTGCTGGAAGCACCAGCGGAAAGGAAAGGAGCCTTGTCTCATGATCTGGGCCGACAAAGATGCAGGTGATGGAGAAACAGTGAGTTCTCGTTTGACATTGCTTAAATAGCTGGAGCTGGGCCAGCAAGATGGTTCAGTGGGTAAAGGCACTTGCTGGCAAGCCTGAGACCTGAGTTCAGTCTCCAGGACCAAAATGGTGGGAGGAGAAAACTGATTTTTGCACATGCCCCCTCCAATAAGCAAGATGTGATTTTCTTAAATTGGAGCCACGTTCTTCTAGAGAAAAATGTTCTATAAAGCAAAATCTTTCTTATCTCTGTGTGTGTGTGTGTGTGTGTGTGTGTGTGTGTGTGTGTGTGTGTGTTAGGAAATGAGGAACATACCCCGTGGAGAAGAAGGCTTTAGAAAGTGAGTCTTGCTCCCTTTTGATGTCCATCAATGCTTCAGAGGTGGAAATGGGGTACATGCACCCCCCTCCAGGATTCCTGTGCGTGCTGGTGACAGTGTTGCATGGTGTGCGCATTCTTAGGAACCGGTATCTGTCTTGGAGACAGGGTCACAGGACATGCAGATATGTATGCAGACAGGAGCATTGTTGACATGAACATGAACATGACATGACAGTAACATGAACGTGCCCTGGGCCTTTGCCTTTTCTCAAATCCGGGAGAACAGGTGGAATTTGGAGATGAGCCTGCATGGATCTGTGGAGTTCCGGCAGCCTCTCACCTGTTGGGTCTGAGTGCTGCCCTGCTGCTCTGTTTGGGAGCTCAGAGAAGAGACTCAGGCCTCTGAGGTGTTTGCTGCCTGACAGACATCTGGGCTTGTTTTGGTTTCCTCCGTCTGGTGTCCCCACAGAGCAAGGACATGTTAGATCTGAGGGATGCGCTTCACCGGGGATGGTGCTTTAGAAAAACAGCTTGTCAGAAATCCAGGGTGTTGGGACCGGGAAAGACTGACTCAGTCTAGTGCAGTGATCCTTAACCATCCTAATGCTGCGACCCTTTAATACAGTTCTTCATGTTATACTGACCCCCAAATGTAAAATTATGTTTGTTGCTACTTCATAACTCGAATTTTGCTACTGTTATGAATTGTAATGTGAATATTTGTGTTTTCTAATGGTTTTAGGAATGACCCCCTATGAGTCTTTCAACCCCAAAGAGATCGTGACCCCAGTTTGAGAACCACTGGTCTGTAAAGAGGCTGCTTCGGGTACATGAGCACCCTTAAAAGAAGCTGGGAGTGGTGGACTCTGTCTTGTAATCCAGAACTGGGGAAATGGAGGCAGGAGGATCCTTGGGGCTTTGCCTATGTGGTGGGCTCCAGTTCAGTGAGAGAGACCACATCTCCACAAACAAGATAAATAGCACCTGAGGACCAAGACTGATCTATGTCCTCCTCCCAACACACACAATGTTCAGGCAAGACCAGCCAGGTGTACACAAAGGCTCATTGCCTCCTCCAGAAAGCCGGAGTAAAGTCCTGTGTCCAGATGGGACCCTCTGTTCCAATCCTGCTACAGCCAGCTCAATCTGACTCCCAGAGAATGGAGAGTTACCCTAGGAGCATCCAACTGCCTGCCTTACATCTTCCAGGTTTACATCATCACTCACAGGCTGTCTCCACCCTCTCATGAGACTCCCGAGATTCTGGAAACCAAGCCGCTCAGCCAAGGCTTGGTCCCTACCCCTCAGCCTTGCACACTCAATTGTGTGTGTATGGTCTTATCACCCTGCTTTCCTCCCATCCCCCCCACCCATTCACCTTCTTGCACTCTGAGGCATTCTGACCTGCTCCATCATGCCGCCCCAGCTAAGTGGCTCAGGGAAGTTGGCCAGTGTCAAGCTAAACAAGTAACAGTGATAATTCCTCATTTGGGAATGAGGAGTAGGTGAGGCAGAGAGGAAGAGATTGCTTTAGGTGGATCCCTAGGACCCTGATGAAGCCCTTCCTCTTGGGTTGGGTTCCCCATGCTGTCCCTAGGAGGGAGAGGGACAGGTACTTTGCGATGGCCAAGGGGCAGCAGAGAGTTTTGTAGGAACCTGCGTATAAATACGTGACACTCGGCAACCAGGACAAATGTCAAAGTCAAAGCCACTTTCCTCTCCTGCTGCCTGGATGTCTCTCTCTGAACCTGTGCCCTTCGTTATACACACCTCGTGGAGGAGCCTTCAGAGCGCCTGGCCTTAAGCCCCGCTCCCCTGGGTCTGTGATTGTATCGGTACACCCTTGAGTTGGAGGTGTGTTCAAGGCAGATCATAAAAGGGATTCGAGTGTGAATTGGATTTGAGACAAGATTCTCCAAGGTCAAAGACAACCTTTTGCCATGAGTGAAACTGGTGAGCTGATGGTCATGCTGGGAGTTCTGGCCTCAGGAAGGGCAACCCCCAACCCTGGGGGTTCAAGAGGCAGGCTGGCTAGGGTTGTGTCTGCTCCAGTCACAGGGATTACCTTCCCTTTTCTCTGTGTAGACCTCACTGTATAGGTTCTCCATTTGTAGACCAACTTGACCTTGAACTCACAGAGACCCACATGCTTCTGCCTCCCTTTAACCTTCTGGGATTAAAGGCATGTGCTCTTACTGGCCAGTTTGAGCTGTGATTTTTTTTTTTAACACACTAAAAATACATCTAGTCCTGCCTGTGCAAACCCACTGTGTGTAGCCTGTTCTACTGAATGTACAGTTCTACAGGTTTAGATATTGACAGATTCACCAGGGCCTCAATAATTAGTTTTATTCTATTGTATCATTCATTTAGTTCTGAGACAGGGAGTCAGGATGTAGCCCAGGTTGTCTTCAAACTCCCAGTCATCCTCCTGCCTCAACTTTCCCTAGCGATGGGGTGACAGGCATGTGTTACTCAGCTTAGCTTCTTTCTCAGTGACTGGTGTGTGTGTGTGTGTGCGCGCGCGCGTGAGCGCGCGCTCCTGTGCACAAGCATGCATAGGCCAATGAACATCAGAACTCCTCCTGCCTTTATTTCCTCAGCCCCAAGATGATATGCTCTGCCTGCCTGTCTGTCTATCTGTCCGTCTGTCTCTGACATCACAAGTATCTGGCCAGGGGGAGCATCTACTCCCCCATAAATAAAGTCAGAAAAGAATTTTGGGGTGTATACCCACCTAATTCAAACAATTTGGGGTCAAAACAGAAGTGGAAGAAAGAGGCAGCCCCCAACACTGTCCCTCCCCTGAAGCAGGGAGGTACCACCCTACCGTTTTTTAAAAGGCATGGCTTCTAGGAATCAAACTCTGGCCCTTACGCTTCTGGGCCAAGCAGTTCAGCCTGGGAGGCACCTCCTCTCCCCTAGTGTAATGTTTTTGAAGTTTGCTCATATTGCTGCATGACTCATCCTATATTTATTTTTAATTGCTAAGTAGTATTCCCCTGTCTTGATAGAATGCCTTCCTTTCTCTGCATCCCCGAGGGACAGACATTTGAATCATTTCTACTTTGGGGTCTTAATGAATCACACGGTGACATTTGTGTACCAGCCTTTATGTGGACGCCAGCCTTCATTTCTCTCGGGTAGATCCCTCGGAACGGATTGCTGAGTCATTTGGTAAGTTTATATTTAAATTCTTAACAAACTGCCAAGTTGCCAGACTTCCAAATTGGCTGACCAGTTTACATTCCCATAAGCAATCCTTGAGGGTCTATGCTCCTCTGTGTGTTCTGGTACCCGATGCAGCCAGTCTTTATTATAGAGATTCAAGCCGGAGTGCGGTGCTATCTGGTGCTGGGTCCAATTTACAGTTTCCAGGTTGACCAGCGACGTTGAACATCTTTCTGTATGCTCGCAGGCACCCACATTTCTTCTTTGATAAAATGTCTATTCAAATCTTTGCCCATTTTAATGGGTTTGTCTCATTATTAGCTTTCAAAATTATTCAAATTTACTGTGAGAGAGTTCTGTACGTATTCCAGCATGAATCTTTTGTAAGAAACGGATTTATAAATGCCATATCTTGATATTCTCTCTCCCTCTCTCTCTCTCTTTCTCTCTTTCTTGAGAAAGGGTCTCCTGTAGCTCAGGTTGGTCTCAAACTTGCTGCATAGCTGGGGATGACCTTGCCTCTGGTCCCCCTGCCTCCACTCCTGAGTGCTGGGATTACAGGCGTGTGACAGCATATCAGGGTTTATTCTGGGCTGGGGTAGGAAGCCAGGGATTCCTGCATTCTGGGTAAACTCTCTTCTCACAGAGATGCAGCCCCACCCCCACCCTACCCCACCTCACCTCGGAGCACAGATTTTCCTCATCACAATGTCCATTTTACTCATTTTCTTCTCTTTCACAAATTTTGTATTCTTGCTTTTTTTTTGCCTAGTCCAAGGTCACAAAGATTTTCCTTCATTTTCCCCCAGGAGTTGTAGAATTTGGGCTCTGCTGCTCAGATTTATTGGCCATCTGAAGTTAATGTCTGCTTATGATGTAGAAGGACCGAAGTTCATTTTTTTTTTTTTTTTTTTTTTTTTTGGTGTGTGTGTGTTTTAAAAAGACTCTCCTCTGCTTTATATTTTCTTGAGACCATAAATGTAGGAGCTTATTTTTGGATTCTTTTTTTCTGCTCCACAGCTGTCTATTTTTTTAAAAGATGTGGTATTTATTTATTATTAGTGTGCATGTGTGTGTGCCCCATAATATGAATGTGGAGGCTAGAGGCCATATCGTAGAGTTGGCTCTTCCCTTCCTCCGTGGATTCCAGGTTTGGACTCAGGTCATCAGGTACCAAGTACCTTCGCCTCCTGAACCATCTTGCCGGCTCTGTTGTCTATCTCATCATGTCTGTTTGGATGGCAGTGCCACATACTCTGAACTACTGTGGCTGTGCAGTAGAGTTTAATATGAAGAATTATACGCCGCTCATATTGTTTTTCTCTTCCTAGTTTTTCCCCACCCCATGCCAATGTTAGAATCCCCTGTCAGTGTCTATGAAAGTGCCTGCTGAGAATCTGAGGGGCCATGCTTCCTTCATATATCAATTTAGGAGTGTGGCCTTCAAATCCACATTTTAGGGCCATTTTTCTTTAGCTGGGTTTTTAATGTCTCCTGGCACTCTGTCATTTTCTGTTTGTAACCATAGTGAATTGAACACATTCAGACACTGTCTCACAGAGTAGCCCAGGCTGGCCTTAAACTCAGGGCCTGCTGTTTCCATTTTCCGAGTGATGAGATTATCAGTGAACGCACCCACCCACAGCTTAACTGAATGTCTTTAGGGAAATTCACTCTAAATATTTTGTTTTCTAGAACAAACTACTGCAATGGAATTATTTAATTTTGCAGTGTTTACTGTCAGCACAGAGAAATGAATATTGGTGAGATATACACATAATGTATATTTGTGTCTGCACTGGTGCATGTGTGTGGAGGCCAGAGGACACCCTTGTGTGTCATTCTTCAAGATCTGACTTTAGACACAAGGTTGGGCTAAGCTTGGAACTGGCTGAGTAGGCTAGGCTGGCTGGCCATCAAGCCGAGAATTTGCCCATTTCTGCCTTCTTAATGCTGGAATTACAAGCAAGCACTGCCATGTCCACGTTCATTTATTCTTAAAGATTTGTTGTTCATCTTATGTGTATGGGTGTTTTGCCTGCCTGTATACACGTGCACCATGCACATGTAGTTGCCACAGAGTTCAGAAGAGGGTGTGATATCCTTTGAAACTGGAGATACAGGCAGTTGTGAGCCATAATGTGGGTGCTGGGAACCGAACCTGGGTCCTCTGCAAGAGCAGCCATTCTTAACCACTGAGCCATGTCTTCAATCCAACATGAAGATTTTTTTTAAAAAAAATTGTGGGTTCTAGGAACTGTATGGCAAGCACTTTGCTGACTGAACTGTATCCCCAGCCCAAATTTTATACATTGATCCTTTGTTCCATAGCCTTGCTAAATGTAACCATTGATTGGTTCTAGCAGATGCTAATGGATGCAGGATCCTGCAGTGTGCAAACAAATAGGGATTAACACCTTCCTTTTTTTTTTTTTTTTTCTCGACTTATTGCTTTGGCTGGCATCTCTAGAGTCACACTGAACAGCACAAATGCTTCATGATCGCAGAGAGAAGTGATTTGTCTTTACTGTTCAGGATGAAGTCAGATGTGGCATTTTATTTTTTTTAGGGATTAAAAATTTCCTAACACTGATACTTGATTGCAAGTTTCCCATGGTAGAATTGTCAACTGCTTTCTCCACATTTGGCAAGGTGACCCTCTGGCTTATCTCTTTTATATTATTTTATGTTGCTAGCTTGGCTCACTAATATTTTGTTCAGGATTTTGCATCAATGTTTGGGAGACAAGAAGTTTATCTATGTTCTACTGGGATGTTTTACTTTCAGTTCCTGGAAAAAAAATATCAGTCTGTCTGTCTGTCTCTGTTTCTCTCTCTCTCCCTACTGTTTCTTGAGCAAGGATTCTATCACTTGACTTATAGCTTTAGCTTTTGTTTAAACAGGGTCTTGATGTGTAAGCTCAGGAAAAATCCATAAATCTATAAACCTCCCACTTCTGCCTTTTGAGTGTTGAGATCACCATGCTACACAGCCATACCCAGTTCTTTTTTTTTTCCTGAAAAGTTTGATTTTATCTTTTTAGCCCTTAGCCAAAATTTACTACGAAAGCCACATGGGCCAGAGCTTCTCTCCATAGGAAGATTTCAAACTGGTTGTCTCTTTGTATCCTAATCTGAGTCTATTCAGATTTTCTGTTGCTTGTCAAACCTTGTGCCTGTATAAGTATCTGTCTACCTCATTGAAATTGTTGATGTTTTCATCCTAAGGCTGTGTGTAATGTCTCTTCATATTTCCATGTATTTGAAAAAATTGTACTGCCCCCTGGGTAGAGTGTTTTGGAAGCATCAGTCATCTCAGCTAGTTACCATATTGTCCGATCTGTATTCTTCTCCACCCAGCCTCATTAGTTTGTCTGTTTTTGTGATATGTTGGATTGCAGTCTAGGTCCATGCTCATCCACTGAACTGCAGCTCTGCCCCGATTATCTACATATTATTTTTTTTATCCTTTTAATTTCTACATGTTTATATATTTACACTAACATATCTTTTATCCAGTGTATGTTATGTTTGGCTCTTGTTCTTTTAAATTCACTCTGGTAGTCTCTGCATTTTATTTGGACTGTTTAGCCCATTTGTAGTTATTTTTATTTCATGAGTTTCTATTTACACACTTATTTTGTCTCAAGTCTTTTTCTCTTCTTGTTTCCTTTGCTGCCTCCTTTTGTGTTACAGAAATGCCTTTTTACTTCTATTGGTTCTTGGAATTTTACTTCTATTGGTTCTTGGAATTTTCATTTAAACTACTATACTTTTCAACTCCAAATTTATCACTTCTTCCTCTTCATTTTTATTTTATGACAGGATTGCTCTATGTAGCCCTGGCTGTGCTGGAACTCCCTAAGTAGACCTATCAGGCCTTGAACTCACAGAGATACATCTGCCTCTGCCTCCCAAATGCTGAGATTAAAGGTATTTTTGAGAAAGGAGCCACTATGCCTGGTTCCAAATGTATCACTCTGAAAATAATTTCTGTGAGACTGAAGCGATGATTCAAGTGTCAGGAGAGGTCTTGCTGGTTCAGTCCCCAGCATTCGCCTCAGGTGACTCACAACTCCAACTCTAAGGAATCTACCACCCTTTACTGGCCTCTGTGAGAACTTGCATACATGTGCACAGATACACACCTACACACACACACACACACACACACACACACACATACACAAAACTAAAAACAAAGTAAACTCTTAAAATAATTTGTGTCTCAGTTGCAGTAACACACTTTTTTGTTGTTATTGTTAGAGACAGGGTCTCTGTGGTCCCTCCCATCCTGGAGCCTGCAATGTGAACCAGGCTGGCCTTGAACTCATGGAGATCTGCCTGCCTCTGCCTCCCAAGTTCCAGGGTTAAAGGTGTGCGCTAATAAAATTGGCTCAGAGGTTGCACACTTTTACTTATTATTATCATACTTTCATTTAACTCTTTAAGTACAATTTTGTTTCCTTGAGCCAGTTTACTAATATATTAACTGTCTTAGGGTATTTTTCCTCCACACCAGACATCTGAGGACCTTCCACGATGGTTCCTACGAACTGCTTTCTTTTTTTTCTCAGTAGGAGCCAATCTTTCTGATTTTTTTTTTCCTGTTGTATAATTTTGTATTGAGAATGGACAATTGTCCCAGAGTGGATCTAGATTCTGAGCGTTTCCTTGGAGAGTTGTTAGTGTTGGCATTTTATGCTGCTGTTTTTTTATTGTTTGTTTAGTAACTTAATTGGAATAAAGCTGTGGAATAGACTTCCTCTGATGTGTGGCCACCAATTTCTCTATTGTCCTCCCCGCCCCAGCTCCCTCAATTCTATTTCCTCCTCATTGTTTGTCATTTCCTCCGGCCTTCCTCTTATTCTCTCCTTCCCTCCCTCCCTCTCCTTCTTCTTCCTCTCTTCCCCCTTATTTCCCTCATCTCCTTCTCAAATGTTCCTTCCTATTCATCCTCCTCATCCTCGTCTCCTCCCTGATCCCTTCTCTTCCTCACCTCCTCTCTCCTCCCCCTCTTTCTTTCCTCCATTCTGTCAGTTTCTAGGGGCCACCCCCAGCTCTGTGGCCAGTGAGGGACCTGTTGGAGGTTGTGTGGCCTGCTTCAGGCCTGTCAGTCTCATGCCCGGGCTGACAGACTCATATGGGAGCACATCAAAGATCAGTCAGCTTCTGTGTGTCCCTTGCTTCCTGCCAGACCCTTTTGTGGCATCTGCATGTCCTCAGTGGGCCGAGGCCCCGGCTTCCCCACATAGGTGTCCTTCAGCTGTGTGACTGCCGCTGCTGATGCATCTGTCACTGCCCCTGTCACAGGCTCAGTTTCAGCTTAACGACCTTCCTGATTGTCCCTCCACCAACAGCGAGGCTCCTGCACTTCCCTGGCCAGTGGAGTTGTATACCTTGTGATCCGAGTCACATCATCCCCTAGCAGAGAAGCTTCTAGATCTCATGGCCTACTCAGTGCAGCTCTGTTTAAATGTTGCACCAGCCAACTGGGGATGGGGGGGAGGCAGATCCCCTGAGTTATCCACGGTCAATGCTTTTCCCTAAATAAATCTCTTTGGTTCATTTCTAGAATGCTAGGATGATTGCTGTTAAGAGCTTTGACAAATTTTATAGCTGATGTGTGTTTTTGTGTGTGACCATGTGTGGGAACCTGAGATCAATGGTAGGAGTCCTCCTCCATTACATTTTTTGAGGCAGGGTCTTTCTCTGATCCAAGAGTTCATTGATTCAGCTGGACTAGATGGCTAATGAGCCTCTGGGATCCTTCTGTCTCCACCTGCCTCTGTGTTGGGGTTACAGACACATAGCACCTTGGCCAGCTTTTATGTGGGTGCTGGGGACCTGAACTCCCATCCTTGTGCTACGGCAGCAAAGAATTTCATTCATTGAGCCCTCTGTCTAGCTTGTCATTGTCCTGCCTCAGCCTCCTGAGTGCTGAGATTACAGATGTGTACATAACACCCAGCCAAACTGGGTTCTGAAAAAAGTTTTTTGATGTCTATGGTGGTAGCCCTACCTCCTTGGTGTTATCTTAAATATAAAACTTTTAGGCCAACAGGTGAAGGCATTTGCTGCCAAGATTGACAACCTGAGGTCGATCTTCTGGATTTACATGGCAGAAAGAGAGAACCAATTCCTGCAGGTTATCCTGTAACCTCCACATACCCACCATGGCGAATGTGCCCCCCCCCCCCGCCATGCAAGTAAATAAAATGTAATGATAAAGTGATAGTGGGCCGTCAAAATGGCTCAGCAAATACAGGTGCTTGCAGCAAAGTCTGACTACCTGAGTTTGATCCCCAGAACCCGCATGGTAGGAGGAGAGAATTGATTTCCTTTGACTTCCATACATGAGCTATGACATGTGTATGCACACACACACACACACACACACACACACACACACCAATGTAAAATAATTTTAAAGTCTTTTTTTTTTAAAGAAAGCACCATGTACACTTTCATGAAATGTCACAGAGTGAACATCAAGTGAGAACCACCCAAACTCAGAAGTAAAATATGACCCACCTCTCAGAGGCCTTCCACCATGGGTCTCTTATACCCACCTTTCTCTCCTCCTCAGGGGCAAGTACTCTGATTTTTGATCCATATGCCACCTTACAGCTTTGTACATGACTTGAATGAAACCATGTGGTATGATGTGGCGTGTATTCTTTTGTCCAGAAGTGTGAGAGATCCTTGAATGTTTGTTATGGGATAGAATATTTCATTTATCCATGGGCAGATATATTTATTGATAGATTTATGGTTGTATGAATGGATGTGTGGGTGAGAGGGTTATGAATTGGTTAGATGCATAGGTGAATGAGTGGATGAGTGTACATAGATGGATGAATGGACTAATAGGTAAGAAAATGGATAAGTGGATAAAAAATGGATAGGTGGGTGGTGGATCTACAGAATGATGGGTGGCAGATGAGTGGAAGAATAGGCAAATGGAGATGGAAATAGATGGCTGAATAAGTGGATAGATGGCTGAATGAATAACAGATGGGTAGATAAATGCAAGTGTGGTTGAGTGGAAGTGTGGATGGCTAGACAACTGAGTTGATGGATGATTGAGTGAATGGATGTTTGGATGAGTAAATGGAAGGTTGGATGAGTGGATGGATAGATGGTTGGATAAATGGATGGATGGTTGAATGAGTGGATGAGTGGGTGGGTGGATAGTTGAATGAATGAATGAATGGGTAGAGGGAAGGTTGGATGAGTGGGTGGGTGGGTAGTTGAATAAATGAGTGAATGAATGGGTAGATGGAAGATTAGATGAGTTGGTTGGTGGATAGATAATTGAATGAATGGGTAGGTGGATGGATGGAATGTAGGATGGGTAGATGAGTTGGTGGGTGGAGAGATGGTTGGATGAGTAGACAGATAGTTGAATAGATAGATGGTTGAACAGATAGATGGGTGGTTGAGTGAGTGGATGAGTGGGTGGGTGGAGAGACAGTTGAATGGATGCATGGGTAGATGTATAGTTGAATGAGTGGGTGAGTGGGTAGATGCATGGGTTGGTAAATGGGTAAGCAGAAGACTGATAGCAGACATAGATCATAGGTAGATCCACCATGATAATGGATGGCTGGATGATGGGAATGGTACCAAATGAAGACAACTGACTGGAAGATGGTATATATATATATATATAATGTATGTATGTATGTATATGATAGAGATGGCTTATTGTAGGGTAGATCTTGATACCCCTGCAGGACCTAAAAAACACTGTCACTGTGGTTAGAAGTTTGAAAGTGTACAATTCCTTCCAAAGGAGACAGTAGTTAATGCTACCTAATAGCATAAGGAGACCCTGAAGGCCAGAGAAGTGACTTTACCAAGTTTGTGGGGTCACGCAGTCACTGTGATGAGACTTGAACCCAGTTCCAGCTTCCTTCCAGCATATTCTCCTGAGATGTAGACCTTAATTAGCCAGGACTCAATTTGAAGGCAAAAGCTCAGTTGGTGCCCTCAGAGCCCAGGTCTGACATCTTCATAAGTTGTGAGCACTAATTGGTCTGAAGCCTTGGCTGTCTTTCTCCTAGTCACAGCCATTTACTGAGCACCTACTATGTACCTGACTTGTAGTTCCTCACACTAGGGGACAACTCAACATACATTTATGTAACGTGAGGTTAGAATCGATGTCTCTGAAGACTATGTTGGGCCAGGAGTCACTGCTCCCTGGAGCTTGCCTTTGCTTCCCCAACCTTGTCCACCCCCTGCCTCTGTATCCCACAAATCAACAACTGGCGTAGCACTTCCGGCAGCATCTGTGGGTGGTGATAGATGTAAGCATAGTGGGAATATCACAGAGGACTGCCTCCTGAAGAACCTGTCTTGGCTCCGCACAGGGGTGTTGCTAGGCTGTGTCTAAAGGCTGGACCAGGGAGCCTGGGAGATGTTTAACTTTGAAAAATAGACCTTCACAGCTCATTAGGTCCCAGCCTCTCGGCCCGGCGCCTCGGGCAGCTCGGGAATGGGAGACGGCAGGGCATGAAATCGCTGAGGTATTTAAAGGCCGATTCTGAATTCTCCACCAGTGGTGTCTGTCCGCCAGGCCCCTGGCAGGGCTGTCGTGTCATGCACAATGGGGTGGGGTGGAAGATGTATTTCTGGAGCACTGTGTGTGACACGATTGACCTCAGGTTAGACACTCCTAGGTCTTGATCTCAGACAAGTCAGTTCTTGATTCTGGGCCTCAGTTTCCCCACGTCTACCTATGCCTATGTGTGTCAACACCTTTGCTCTCTCTCTCTCTCTCTCTCTCTCTCTCTCTCTCTCTCTCTCTCTCTCTTCTTCCATTTTTTGGTAATGCTTCCATGTAGCCCAGGCTAGCCCCAAACTCCTTAAGTATCTGAGGATAGTCTTGAGCTTATCATCTTCCTTTATCTACCTTCTGTGTGCTAGATATCAGACATTACTACGAGGGGTTTATGCATGCTGGGGATGAAACCCAGGGCTTTATACATGCTGGGCAAGCACTCTACCAGCTGAGTCGCATCCTCTCCCCCAATCCCAGAAGTGGAACCTGGTTATGAGCTGCTCCTTGGCTGCAGATGCTCAAGGCTATTACATGATATTACATTCTCGGTCCCCTCCTGTCCTTTGATGTAGAGGACCCCAAGATCTGAGTAGTTTCAGCCAGTATTCCTAAGTAGGCCGAGCTCTCAGGGCTAACGGCATGTCGAGGGCTACAGACACAGGTTGGGGTGCCAGGAGGCTAGAGTTTTCCTTCCTCTTACATGTCCATTTATTGTCCATCCTAGGGGCTAGGAGGAGAGACTGGGCTGAGAGGGGGAGGAGGCTCATTTGCATGGAGCCTCTAAGAGACAGCCAAGAAAAATCAGAGCTAATCATTAGAGTCGGCTGCGGCCACGGGGCTCTAAATTGCATTAGGCTGCTTCTGGTCTTCATTGAATGTATCAAATGCAAAGGCAGAAGCAGGAAGCTCTGGGCGGGTGACCTGCCCGCCCGCCCACCCGCCCCCGCGGCAGCTGCCTCTGGCTAGAAGCTGGGGGGGTCCAAGGAAGTTTTCTGAAGCTTAGAGCTTTTTAGAGCCCTCCCCCCAACTCCTGCCTCTCAGCCCCCACCAGCTCCTATAAGACTTTCCCAGGGCTCTGTGACCTTGGACGGGTTACCTTCCTTCTCTGGGCTTGTTTCTTTAATTAGAAACTAGAAAGGCTGGCTTCCCGAGTGCCAAAGCTGCTGAATGAAAGTGGAAGCCCAGGAGGGGGTCAGAGACGCTTTAGGCTTCTTCCTTCTGCTCTGTAGGGTAGAACAAAGATAGCCTGTGAGGGACTGTGAGGCCCCCTGGTCTACACCATGATGCCTGGACTGTTACTGTGAGCCTCAGTCTTGTTGGCTATGCAATGGGTACATCTCAGTTGGTAGAATGCTTGCTTAGCACCCAGTTAACCCAGCATGGTGGCACATGCTTATCATTTCAGGACTTGGAATGTAGAGGAACTCAGGGAGTCATCATTTTCGGGTGATATGGAGCACCCAGAAAACGATCTAGAAGCAGACTAAGTAGTGTGGCTTCTTCTTCCTTGTGGAGTTTCAGGGGGTTCTGGGAGATAGACATTCAGCCTTGAAAATAGTTATGGTTGGTTTTCTTCAGAACCCGGGAGACCCCAGCTAGGTAGAAGTGATGTCTAGTGAGGTGTCCTGAAGAGATTCCAAGGAGTCCTGTGTCCTCCATCGGGGCAGGTGCGTCGGTGTTGGGTGCTGCTGAACTGGGGCTTAGTGCATGGCCTGCCTGTGTGGTCGGTCAGAGGAGCACCTGCTGTTTTATATGGTCACCCTGTGAGGCTGCTGTCTCATGTGAACATGCAGATTCAAATATCCACGGATGTGTGCTCACACGCAGCTGTGTGCACTCGCACTTGCCCCGCCTGCTCGTCCCCATGGCAACCCAGCAGTGTGTCCTGGTGAGACATAGAGCAGGTGTCGGGAGATCTCTGTTGGTTCTGGGAGAGTCATAAGGGATGGGCTCCCCACAGTGGGTGGGCAGGGCCAACTGGGATTCTTAGGCAGAGGCTCTAGGTTCAGGAGAACCTTCTGGAAGCCTTCCATCTGGGGTTTCTACAGGATGAGTCATAGACCCGTTCGGCCAGAATTTAGTACTGTGTAGTCCTTGGTGATAGAATAGCAAAGGGTGTGTGTGGGGGGTCTCAATCCCACTTTCTGGGAAGGTAAACTGAGTCTTGAAGCTGCTGATACATGGACTCTCCTGAAGCATCCTGGGAGTACACAGGTCTCTCACTCTTCCCCTCCCACCTCCACAGAGAGAGAGATAGGAAGGGACCCCACCTCTTGTTCCAGTCATGAGTGGAGCCCTTGCCTTAAATCCCAGCTACCCAGTGGCTCCCTGCTTCCTTTTGCTATTTAGCTGATTGTGGGAGATCTCTGTCTTTGAGACCCAAGGCTCAGGCCCTCCCCATCCTCCTGTGAAGTCATCCAGCTCAGGCTGGCAGGGTTCCCATGGCAACAGCAGTGACGTCACAAAGGCTGGAGGAGGACAGCTGGAGGGAGGTGTAGGGTGAGGGAGGCTGAGGAGGGGATTCCTGGCTTCTCTTCCACCTTCTAGAAAGAAAATGCTTTGGCCACTTGTTACCAAGCAGGCACAAGCCAATGACACTAGGAATAAGTTCTGGATGTTTCCCACATAGTCCTCAGAGATAGGCGTGAGGGACACCCTCCTGTCCAGGTGCCAAGTCCCTTCAGGAGTGAGGAGGTGGATGTGAGCCTCAGAAGCAGAGATGTCACGGTCACCTGGTCTGGTTAACCAGCTACTCTTGCCAAACTCAGAGGGACAGCCTTCAAGGGCCTCTGACTTTGCAGGTCACTGTCCGTTATTCCTGTGGGGGCATGAGAGCTGCACCTGAGTTTCCCTTCCTTCCATTGTGTGTGTATGTGTGGTAGAGCCCCTGCCTAGAATCCCCCAGTGAGGGGCTGGGGTGTGGTTCAGTGGTAGAGCCCCTGCCTAGAATCCCCCAGTGAGGGGCTGGGGTGTGGCTCAGTGGTAGAGCCCCTGCCTAGAATCCCCCAGTGAGGGGCTGGAGTGTGGCTCAGTGGTAGAGCCCCTGCCTAGAATCCCCCAGTGAGGGGCTGGGGTGTGGCTCAGTGGTAGAGCCCCTGCCTAGAATCCCCCAGTGAGGGGCTTGTGTTTCTACACTCCACAGCCATGGTGCTCCTGTGGAGGTCAGAGGACAACTTACGGGAGTTGGTTCTCAGTTCTCACTTCCTATCACGTTGGTTCCGGGGATCGTACTCAGGATGTCAGACTTGGCGGCAAGTGCTTTTATCTGCTGAGCAATTAGTCTCTCCAGATGCCCTCTTCTGACCTTTAAGACAGGGTCTTGTGTAGTCCAGGTTGGCTTCAAACTCACCACTTAGCAGAGGGTGACCTTAAACTTCGGATCCTCCCACTTCTGCCTCCCACATGCTGGGATGACAGCGTGCCATCACGCTGGGTTTATGCTGTGCCGGAAATGGAACCCAGCGCTTCATACATGCTAAACTCTCTGCCTCTGAGCTACAACCCCTGCCTGTACTGGAGTTTCTTAGTCTCTCTAATCTGGCTCATTTGATTGCCAAGAGGCTTTGTCAGCCTCTCATGTCTACATCAGGACATCCACAGTAGCAGTACTGGGACCACTGGGACCACGCCCCCTATTGGGCGTGGACAAAACAGCTTTCTGCTCTGGCAGAGTTGATCATAGGCAAGAGCTATAGGAAGACGCCAGCGGCCTGTAGCCTTTTTACTTTTCTCCCGGCCTGGATGGCTATTGCTTCGTGTGATAGCTCCAGACACAGCCCTGGGAAAGGCTGAGAGTTCAGAGTTGTGTTGCCAGGTAGCCTGGGGATGATGCCAGCATCCCACCTGGCTCATGAAGTCACTGGAACCCTCAGCTGCCTGAGTGCTGCATGCTGCTTCCATGCCAGAGAGGGACATTGTCTCCCTGAACTGCACTCTCCATACTCAGATTCCCGGGAGGGTAAATGCATTAAAAAAGCATGAGGCAAAGCATGGACTCCTGACCAAACTATGCAGGAGGCAAAGGCGTAGACATTGCATCTCCCAGCAGTAACCTTTTAAAACCCAGCTGGTTCTGGATGGACCAACTCACATTTGCAAGCATCTGTTTGGAAAATGCTATATTGTTTCTTCTTTGAGATAGGGTGTTACTTTGCAGCTCAGGCTGGCCTCAGACTCACTAACCTCCTGGCTCACTTCCCTCTTGTGCTGGGTTTATAAGCATGAGCCACTTGCACCCCCTGGATTTTATGTGAGTTCTGGGGAATCCAGATTCTCGTGATCACAGCAAATACTTTACCAACTGAGCATTTTCCTAGTCCTAACAGTCTGCATATCTTGTTGAGTCTATCCTGCACTCCAACCCTGGGCTTACCAAACAGAAACCATGTCTTCTTGTGTATGTGATTATTAAGAGACTACTGTGTACTGTGTGTATCCTGAGTTGGCATAGACATGAACTCCTTCTTCTTGGGACCCTCTTCCTGACAGCCATCAGCATCCTCTGCCACGAGCACGTGCAGGCATCTTGCAGCATCCTGCAGCCACTTGAAAAGGTACCCACTGGGTGGGAGCAGGAACACAGAGCAGAACTCAGAGGCTTTTTATCCCCAGATACCGCTATCCCACAGGGAGGCAGCCTGATCGGAGGGGCGTGAAGCAGGTGGCAGGTGACACTCTCTCTTTCTAATTATTCTTCACCTCATTTGACACTAAAGACAAGATCTGTAGCCATTCAAGGTGGCTCATACCTGTCATCTCAGCACCAGAGAGGCAGGAGGAGCTCAGTTCCAGGCTAGCCTGGTCTACACAAGAGTTCCTATCTCAAGCAACGAACAAGATAGACTTGGTAGAGTTGAGGTGAGAGAGCTGATACATGAGAGGTACCATCAGTGATACTTAGGGGAGAGTCAAAGTCAGCTCTGGGGTTCTTAGAAGTGAGAAGAGGCAGGTGTCTGGTGGTTACTTGACAGGGCTGACATCCTGCCTTCCTGGGAGAAATTCATGGAGAAAAAGGCTTGAGTTGGCTGGAAGCATGGCAGGAGGGGATAGAAAGCATGTGACGACCTTTCCTGTTCTTGGTGAGCACATTTAGATGAGACCAACACAGTCATCACCCTCCCCTGATGTCATCCGTGTCTAGATGTGTCTTTTATTTTACACCTGCATTTAAACATCTCGCCCAATTTTTTTTTTCCTATTAGAGACTGAGGGAAACTTAGCTTCATCTCAGGCAAACAAGCAACATTCCAGCCTCCTTTTCTTGTCTCTGTAATAAGCACTTCTCAAATGTATAGCTCGCATGCACAATTCGTCAGGCTAATGTCTTTCTCCATCCTTCTGCGTCCCCTTGGCAGCGGTTTTCTTCTCCTGCGGTAGCACCCTTAGATGGAGTCTCTGCCTCAAGCTTCTAGGAGCAAATTAGTACTATTGGCTTCCTGGCAGGTGAGGAGCTGATGTTGGGGCTGTGAGAGAGTGGGGAGGGGGGGCGAGGGGTCTCCGACATTACTGCTGCACAGTAAGCTTCTAATAACTCGCAAAGCACTTGGGCCTTCTTAGGTCACAGAACACCAATAAGCACAAGCCTGGCGTTGTAATCCCAACACTTGGAAGGCTGAGACAGGGGCATCAAAGAGTTCCAGGTCAGCCTGGCTTACAGAGTGAGACCTTGCCTCAAAAGGATAAAATGGTATCAATTAGTGTGGATGTTTTCCTTTAGCCTAGCAGTTAAAGTTATATTAATATAAACCTGGCATGGTGCACACCTTTAATCCCAGCACTTAGGAGGCAGAGAGAGGTAGGTGGATTTCTGTGAGTTTGAGACCAGCCTCGTCTTCACAGCAAATTTTAGACCACATTGCCAGAGTTACATAGGGAGACCCTCAAAATCAAAACCCCCAAACCTTATATTAGTATATTTTGTTTGCTGTGTGTGTGCCTGTGTATGTTTCTGGATATGTGTATGCATGTGTGCCACAGATTGACACTTCACATCTGTCCCATACCTCGTCCACCTGTATTTTGAGATAGTCTCTCACTGGCCTGAAGCTTGTCAAGCTTGGCCTGAGTGGCTGGTCTCTGAATCACATGCACTGGAAATCATAGCATGCAGTTTTTCCCCCGAGTTTAAATATGGGGTCAGGATTCCCTGTGACGACGATTCCTTGTCTTCCTCCGTGACTAGTATTCATGAATCTTACTTTTTGGAGAAGAATCTATGGTGAGGGCAAATGGGGGCCATGCAGTTCGACAGCCAGCATTTTTTCTATAAAATATATGCCACACATTTAAAGTTTTCCAAAGACTTATCTGCTGGAGAGAAATCATAAGCTCAGATATATGCAACTACGCGCCAGACTGCTTTCCACATTGTGGCCCTTAGGGTCCCAGCCTGTGCTTCTTAAGCATCATATCTTCCCTCTGTCAGACACAAGCAGATGGAAGCTTGCCCAGCTGGTGGGTGTGTTGTGGTGCTTGACCAAAACTTTGTTATAATCTCCCTGATGTACCCTGGAGCTGAGCATCAGGGGTGGGGCTTATGACCATGTGTATTTTCTCAACTGTGAAATGACTACCTTTTACAGCTATCTGTCCATTTTACAGGTCAGCTTGCTACATTTTCCTAATCAATTTGCCAGATTACTTTCTGGATTCTGAAAGAAAGATATTTGCCTCAGCTGACACAGGACAGCAACAGTGACCTCCTAAAATACTGTGTATGTCCTATGTTTTGTTTGATTATTTGTTTTTACTTTTCATTTTGGAGGATTTGAAAGCCCAAGCTGGCCATGAGAGCATGATCCCTATGTCTAAATTCCCTGAGTCTGGGAATACAGGCCTGTGCCACCATGCTTAGCATAGAATTTATTTACTTATTATTTATGCACTGATGATTAAATCTGGAGCCTTGTGCATGCTGGAGAATTACTCTGTCACCGAGCCTCTCAGCCAGCCTCTCACTGGGGGCGT
>PVIH01013926.1:0-56199 GCA_004025045.1 Sigmodon hispidus
GGAGGAAGAGAAAAAGAAGATGTGCTCCAAGTCAGCCACCAGTAAACAGACAAAATGGGTTCAAATCTAACACCTTCAATCCCCACATCCTCCTTGTGTGTCCTCCAGTCTCTGCTCACAGACTTGGCTCAGACACTATAAACAATGTTAGAGACGTTAGTTGTTTCTCTTAGTCCAAAAGAGCTGTGCTGACTGCAGAAGCCTGAGCAGGAGCCTGAGTGAGAGCTGGATTTACTCCAGGCAGAAGCATTTCCCAAGCTGAATTCACACTCACAGCCCACACTGCCAGTCTAATCAGAAGCCTGAGGCCACCCTCAGATGCAGCCTAAAAGAAATGCTCTCCTGCAGTGTGCTAAGAGGCAGACAGAGGAACCATTCCCAAGTGCAGGCTGGAACTGCATTGAAAGCTGTCCTGAGACCTACCAGCCCTGGTGAAGCCTCCCACTGAACCCCGTCCAATCTTGGACCTCTTGTCTTTTTTTTAGGACTGGATTCCACCTCAGATCCTCTTTAACCCAAGATGGTGCCTCTGGATTTCAGTGTCTGGGGAAACAGAGAAGGAAGTGGGGCCATACACAGGAAGAAAAATTAGGGAAATACACAAGTGTAGATCCCATCCAGGGTTCCAACTCCCTCTTTTGGCCTCCATGGGTACTGCACTCACATGCATATACCCATACACTTATAAACAAAATGAAAATATTTATTATAATGTAACGAGTGCATGAGCCAATTATGTGTAACTATTATCAGCAGCAGCAGCAGCAGCAGCAAGTGCTACCTACTGTATGGAGTTGTCTGTGCTGTGCTTTCATGCAGCTGGCAAAATATCCAGCAGTTTGCTTCCAGTGACATCTTCACCTGTTATATGTTACTCTGTAAGGTCATATCCGCTACTCTGCCACTGTGTAGTGGGGAATTCTAAGCCTCATTCTAATCTTGTTTTGGTGGGTTTGGGTTTAGTTGTGAAACAGCCTCACTGTGTAGCCATGGCTGTCCTGGAACTGAGAGAGATCTGCCAGCTTCTACCTCCAAAGGGCTCAGGAGGGGACTTAAGATCAAGCACCATAGCCCAGGCAGCTCTATTATAATCTTACAGAGCCAGCATCATCTCCACAGTTGCTCATCAACTGAAAAGTTGTTAAGCAGCAAGAATACATTTATTTCAAATATTTTTATAGAATCAGTTACGTTATATCATAACATGCACAAAAATAAAAGGTTAGATAGGAGATTTAAGAGATGAATATCAGTAGAAATTCAAGTATGTTCTTCCGATTCCCCATCTATTATCTTGGGACTTCAATCACTGTTGGCCTTTATGGAAGGAAAACCTCCAGCAGAAATAATCAGAGGAGCAAGGAAATTAAATCAGGTGCAGAGTGTTTGGGAAGTGAAGGGAATATCAGAAGAGAATGATGGTGATAATAACCTACTGCTTTTCATTAGCTGGCACCATCATTAGCCAGAAAGCAAGCCTGACGCAGGACGACCGAGGCCATCTTTTATGCGGGGAACCTGGGGACCAGAAGTTGGAACCACACTCTGAGTTCTTCTGTTGGCAGTTTCCGGTGCGTTTCCTGAGACAGAGGGGAAGAAGGCAGCTGCAGAGGGAGAAGATTTGCTCTGCTGTTTGCCTGTGAGCTGTTCAGTGGATGCATCTGCCAGATCTGATGGCAGAAAAACAATTTGAAGAGTGTCAGTTGCTTAGAAGGCAGAGTAGAAGATGTTTCTTTGGGTCTTATCACCTTGATCAGCAACTGCAAGTTCAGAGGGAGTTGGGAGATGAAGAAGAGGACTAAATGGAGCCTGATGCTGGATGTGAGGGGCTGGGATATAGAGCGGAGCCGCGACCATTAGCTTTCACTGGTGGAAGACAAGCCCAGACATAGGGACAGCCCACAACATAATGAGCAGTGACAAAGTCATGAACAAACAGAGACCTTTTCAAACACTAGAGGAAGCTGAGTGTGAGATGTGTGAATTTCTTGGGTACCAGTTTTACCTTTTTGTGGACCCGGTTTGATTTCAAAATTAAAAATCAAGCAGGGCATCTGGTACTCTTGAGGAGAGGAAGTAGAACAGTGAGTTCTGGGCCAGCCTGGGCTACATGTTGACTTTGTCTCAAATTTTTGAGAGGGCTGGGGAAGGGCTTTCACACTCCAGCAATTGCCTTGTCTATGCCATTTTTAATAAAAGCACTGACTGTTTCCAGAGGACCAGGGTGCACATGGTGGCTCACAAATGTCTCTAACTCCATTTCTGGGGATCTTACACCCTCTTTTATTCTCAGTGGGAACTGCACGCATGCGGTGCACATACATTCATTCAGGGAAGCATTCACATGCACAAAATAAAAATAACTAGATCTTTAAAAAGTGAACCAAGTCATCTTGCAGCCTTAGCCACTTTATTCTTCCCTGCGGGCCACTAGATTGGGCTAGAATTCCAAGGCCTTGGATATTGCTCGGAGTAAGGAAAAGGAAAAGGAAATGACAGCAGAGGGTCAAGCCTGCCTTCCTGTGTGGTCTGCAGCTGGCCATTTCTAACTCCTGCTGTAGAGCTCTGAGCCCGGGTATCTCTTGAGCACCTTGGAGGAAGTCACTCTCATTGTCTGCTGAAGATGCCGGAATGATACGGTCTGGGTTGGAATCCCACCATCTGTTTGTGTTGTCGGAATTTTTTAAATGATCCCAGTGTTTACAGATCTCACTCCCATGTCACGCTTGAGGGGAAGGTACCCAAGAGGCTTCCAGGCCTGACAAGACTGTTCTTGCTGAAGATGCTTGGCTAGGAAGCAGGGTAAGCCGTGCAAGGTGGTGCTTAGTGAGGGCACTGTTGTCATTCTGGTTGCCAGGGAGGGGTTCGAGCTTTGCGCTCTCAGATCTGCTTCCGCCAAACTGGAGTGTCCTCAAGCAGATGCTCTGACTTAGTGCGGGACCCACCAAGAAATCAGGATTTTTCTACATTGAAATTTCTAGGAGGGCTGGAGGGTGGTTAAGAACACTGGCTACTCTTGCAGAGGATCCAGATTCAATCCCAAGGACCCAGATGGCAACTCACAACTGCTGGTAACTCCAATTCCAGGGGACCTAATGCCATCTCCTGGCCCCATGTCTAACACACATACACACACACACACACACACACACACACACACACACTTATAAACAAGTCGATGTTAAAATATTTGTAAGGCCAGAAATCAACCTGAAGAAGATGACATCTGTAGTGTTCTTTCATGTCTACCACCCCCTGGGTTTTGAAGTGAGGTAAATTCAAACTGACCTATCCAGATCTTCCAAATGGAAAGACTGAGTAATCTTTGTTTCCTTGCCTCTGGCCGGTTATCGGCGACTTATCCAAGGCCACTTTTCTATGTCATACACTAAGCTGTGGTCCTGTACAAGTTTCCCAGGGCAGCATACTGCTTGTTCTCAGATTTCTCTCTTCTTCCAACTCCCTCTTTTTTTTCTTTCCTTTTTAAATTATCTTTTGTTCCCCCTCTTGGGAGGCTGAGGCGAGAGTCAGTCACACAGTGAGCCTTCCCCTTTCCCAGGCTACGAAGCAAAATCCTGCCTTTAAAAAAGGTGATTCTAGAGCCAGGTGCCTTTAATCTCAGAACTCAGGAGGCAGAGGAAGGTGGATCTCTGTGAGTTCAAGGCCAGCCTGGTCTACAGAGAGTTCCAGGATAGCTAGAGCTGTTACACAGAGACCCTCTCTTGAAAAAACAAACAAAAAGGAAATAATAAATTTGGGAGATGCCTGTAATCTCCACACCCTAGAGGAGCTGAGGTAAGGAGGCCAGCATGGGCCACATAGTGAGACAAAATTATCTCCCCTTTATAGAATGCCTTAGGAAACCCTTCCATGGACATGATGGGGTTAAATTGTGAACCATCTCAGGGTTCAAGACTAGCTGACCCAGGAGCCAATGCCAAACCCCTCAGGCAGTGTAGTGGTGGCTGGTGAATCTCAGCACAGCTTTGTGACTGACTAGAAAGTTCCTTAAGGAGAAGGCACTTCTTCCTCCCAGAAAAAGCAACGGGAAAGGCTGGGGGTGGCTCGGTGGTAGAACCTTTACCTATTATCCACAAGGCCCCAAGTTCCAGCCTTAGCCACCCCTCCAGTCTGAGCCCTGTCCTCACACACACGAAAAAATTATAAAGCTAATTTTTAGCTAGGCATAATGATTTAGTTTTGTAATCCACTAGCATTTGTTCAAGGATGCTGAAGCAGGAGGATGACTTTGAGTTCAAGACCAGACTTGACTATGTAGTGAACTGAAGGCCAGCCTGGGCTACAGTGTAAGAGCCCAGGGCGGTTCTGGAGAGACAGTTTGGCAGACAGGAGCACTGGCTGCTCTTACCCAGGACCTGGGTTCCGTTCCCAGCACCCACATGGCAGATCATAACTGTAACTTCAGTTTCAGGAGATCTGACGCCCTCTTCTGGTCTCCACAGATACTGCATGCATACAGTACACAGACCTACACTCAGGCAAAACACTCACAGATAAATTTTTAAATTGAAGAAAAAAAAAGGGGGGGAGTGTCAGATGTGGTGGCGCAGACCTGCAACCCCAGTATGCAGCAGGACTTGAGGTCTATCCTCAGCTATCAAAACTGGCACCAGCCTGGGACCAGAGACCTTGTTGTAAAAAACAAATAACAACAAAAGCCCACAAAGCCTAAATAAATAAAATTGATGCTATTTCCATGTTGATGAATCAAGTTTGACATAATTTGGAGAGCTTGATCAGAACTATCTTTTTCTATTTTATAAAAATCTAGCTTGTTCAAAGGTTTTGAAAATGAGTTGTCCTGCCCTCACTATGTAGCATATTTCCTGTGGCTTCATTTTCAACACTTCTCTTGTAGAAGAATAGGGTTGATGTTTATGATTCCACATTACAAGTAAGCAAACTGAGGCACAAACAGGCAAAGTAACTTGTCCAAGGTCACACAGCTTATTAGGAGCCAGACTGGGATGCAAACTTCAACTACCACATGCGAGGGAAACGGGTCACACGAGCCACATTCCCAGCCCTGGGGACATTTTTGCTTATCACAACTTTAGGGAGGGTGCAGCGGTTGCTGCTAAATCGCCTACTGGGTTCAGACAGTCAGTGACTTTAGGGCTACAGAGCCCAGAACTAGGGAACCAGCGCCCACGCTCTGAGCCCTAAACTAGCTTGTGCTCTGGGAAGGGAGATGTTGCTGCCTGTTTTTGGGCTTCTTCCACTCAGCTAATTAGTGCATTTACAGTGTCTGGGCTCACAGGCTCCTTCCCCCTAGGTTTTTCTGACAAGCTGAGTGAGTGATTTAGCACAAAGAGCCTTTTTGCTGGGTGAGAAACAAGGGCGAAGGCCAGTGGCAGTATTCAAGAGGCTGGCTAGAGGGAGGCCTGGAAGAGTGTGCTGATAATAAGGGCAAGGACCCGAGCAGATAAAGAGACCTTTGCCTTCGGGAGATGGACCCAGAAGCTGTGGGCCCATCCTCTGAATACTTTAAAGGCAATGAGGTTGGGGTGGGGGGAGCTCCACTTGTAAACAAGTCTCCCACAGTTGGCAAAACTAAAATAAGATGTGTAAGCCACAGACCTGCACCGAGAAAGATCTGGCACCACTTCCCACCTCCACGGATCCTCTCTTCCCTGAATCAGATATGGTTGCTCTTGTTAAATCCAGCTTTGAAAGGCTCTCTCCGGTGTGCCAACAGCAAACTCCGACACCCAGCAGTCTCTTCACAGAGCAAGCAATATGCAGCCGTTCTCACAGTCATCTTGAGAAGCAAAGGATATGAATAGGAAAGTCATGTTGCTGCTGTTGGAGTGCTGGGCAGAATTCTGGAAAGAGGCCTTGCTGGCTCCCCTGTTCCCTGTCTTCACAGAGTCTGTCTGGGAGGAGGAACGGTCCCTGGGTTAAAGTCTGCAATCCCACCAGAGACTTTTTATTACGTGAAATTTTAATGGACAGTTATCCTATATGAGATGTCCAGGTAAGCTTACCACAAGTACATTTAAACTGTCTGGCCCCAGGCTTTGGGAAGGAGTGGCTCAGGGTTGAAGGTAGTGCTTTGCACAAACTAGGTAAAAGCTCTAGCACCAAGGGACAGCCCTTGAGAATAACTCTGAGATACACTTTGAGTGCCTAGGGCAATTTTGCCATGAAGCTATTAAACACCAAGTTCAGGCTAAGTGATTGTGGTTCACACCTTTGGTCCCAGCACTTAGGAGGCAGAGACAGGCTGAGTTCAAGGCCAGCCTGGTTCACAGACTGAGTTCCAGAACAGGCTCCAAAGCTACAGAGAAACCCTGCCTTAAAACAAACAACAACAACAACAACAAAAAAAAAAAACCAATTTCAGACCATGTACTATATGGCCACTCAGAGGCACATGCAGAGTCTGTTCATGACCATCCACTGCTATCAATTCTTTGTTGGTGGGATTAAAAACAAAACAAAACAAACTAACTAACTAAAACTACCTATTTACCTGCTTGAATGCTTTGTCAGAAGACATCATATTCTCTAGAACAGAAATTATGGGTAGTTGTGAACCATCATGTGTGTTGGGAATCGAACCTGAATCTCCTCAAGAATAGTAAGTTCTCACAGCCATCCTCCAGCCCCTATTGGTGGGATTCTTTTCTTTCCTTCATTTTTTTTAAAAACGGGGGTTGCTTGTGAACTTCTGGCTGTCCTGGAACTCTGAAAGTGACACACACACACACACACACACACACACACACACACACACACACTGCCTGAGGAGATTCTTAATTGCTTAAGATTGTCAACTGTTTTCCCCTGCTTCCTAACTGGCCACTGAACACTCCTTTGCAATGATGCTCAAGCACCTGGGGTCAAGTCACTGGAGACAGAACCCTTTGACACTGTGCTTTGGGCTCTTACTGTGGCCACGAAAAGGCACCCAGAGCAGTGGCTGACCAAACAAAAGACACCGAAGTCATGTGCAGAACATGTGTGCACATTTGTCCACAGCCCTGGACCTGAGCATGCTTTCACAGCACACAAATCCTTCTATGGAGATAATAACAAGAGAAGAGCAGCTACTGTTCTTACTGGGGACTCATCAAAGAGTCCAAGCCAGATGACACAGCTCAGTCATACCCGCCTGGATACATCGGGCTGCTCAGAACGACATTCTTCTGCTTCCAGCCTGAGTGCTTCTTTGCCACACCAATTCTATCTTTATCGTAACTAATCCAGATGGGTTGCCATGGGGATTTGTTTTGTTTTGTTGCTACCTGGTTTCAGACAGCCTAGGCTAGCCTCAAACTGGGGGAAGCTGACTCGGAATTCCTGATGCTTTTTTTGTTGTTATTTGTTTGTAGTGTTTTGTTTCTGTTCTTTAGGGCTTTTGTTTGGTTTGCTTTTGGTTTTAAGACAAACTCTCACTGTGTGGCCCGCAGGTGGAAACTAACTACACAGACCAAACTGGCTTTGAGGTCACAGAGAGGGTCTACCTGCCTCTGTCTCCTGAGTGCCGTTAAAGCTGTAGGCCACCTTGTCTGCTGACCCCTGATCCTGCCTCTGAGACTCCCAAACGCCAGGATTACAGGCTTTGCTTGTCTAGATCATTTTTTGGTTATGCTTCAATTTACCAAAAGAATACAGCAATTTGGGTTAGTCCAACAAATATGCTTCATATTTCTATAGGATGGTCCCTTTTTACGGGAATCTTCTTTCAGATTCTCTCATACTCCCATTAATCCGGTGATAGGTAGCTAAGATAAAACCTTGGCCCAGTGTGGTGGTGCATGCCTGTAATCCCAGCACTTGGGAAGTGGAGGCAGGAGGATTAGCAGTTACCCAGAGACCAGCCTAGGTTATGTGAGACTTATCTGCAAAAAACAAACAAACAAACAAAAACAAAAGTAAACTATGACCCCAGTTTTGCACATCCATCAGCAACTAGCACCTCAATGCTTCAGTGTTATCTCCGAATCCTATAGGAGCTCTGAGAGAATGTGGGTGGCTGGGCTGGTTATTTGTCAACTGGACACAAGCTCAGATCTTCTGCAAAGAGGGAAAGTCATCTGAGAAAATGCCCCAATCAGATTGCCCTCCAGGCAAGCCTCTGGAGGACTGTCTTGATTAATGACTGATGTGGGAAGGTCCAGCCCAGGGATGGGCAGGTGGATCTGGGATATCCGTGAAAGCAGGCGGAGCAAGCCTTGAGGAGCACGGCTGTATAACTGTTCCACGCCAGCTCCTGCCTCGGGGATCCTGCCTAGGTTCCTGCCTGACTTCCCTCAGTGATGGTGTGACCAAAGAGCTGTAAAAAGAAATAAACTCTTTTCTCTACCAAGTAGATTTTGGTCATGGTGTATTATCTAAGCAACTGAGAGCATACTAACACAAACTACTTTTATTAAAACCAATCTTAAAACAGATTGAATTAAAACCCATTCTTATAAAATGTTATCTCAGACTTTTGGGGAATTTAAGAAACGTGGAATTTTACTGCATTTGTTGAACAACAAACAGAGCTCATGAATAATCTGTTTTTGTAAGTAAGTTTTCTTGTTTAGTATAAACCCAAAGGAAGGGAAATTAGTATCTTGCAAAGTATTCTCATGGAGTCGAAGAAAAAATCACCGAATCAGCTAACGAGATTTAAAAACTGGTGGGCTATTTAGGCAAGAGGATATGTACGGGCACTTTATTTATTTTTGAAATAGGGTCTCACTGTGCAGCACTGACTGTTCTGGAATTTACCTTTGTAGACAGGGCTGGCCTCAAACTCTCAGAGATCCACCTGCACAAGACTGAATCTTTATTGCACTGTATGTGGGGGGAAAAATCAAAAAACAAAACCAACCTTTACATAACGTGAAAAATAGAACTCTGAGATTTTGAAAGCGTGGATTTTTTTTTTTTCCTGCTAACGTTCTTTCTCTGCATTTTATCCTCTAAAACTTTGCCATTTTTCCTCCTGGCCAGCATTGTCACTTGTATACTAAAATCAAACAAACTCAACTCCACAGACTTTGAAAACACCAAGGAACACTGCCCAACCCAGAGAAGGAGAAAGAAACTCCTAAATCCAAAGGTTGAGCAAGAAAACCTCCTGGCAGTCAGTGGCTGTTCTTATCAACCACAAGATTTCAGTGCAAAGAAAACTCCACAAACGCTCCCACAGGCTCACGTGCCTCCTCCAGCCTCCTGCTCCTCCGGGAACTCCTGTTACCAACTTCCGAAGGCACAGAACCCAGCACTTCCCTGAGATTCATCGGCCCTGCCCTGGGACAGCATTCTGGCTCCCAGGTGCAGATACTCTGGAAAAGCAGGCTGTGCAGCGCAAGTTTGCAATTCTAGAGGAGAAAGCAAGCAATGAGGGGGTGTCTGCGGGCTCTTCCATCTTCTCGAGAAAGCACTTAGCGAAAATAAGTCATCCAACCACCCCGGATACCTTCTATTGCAATCCTGCAGTCCTGGCCTCTTTAAAACCTGCATTTTTCTCCCTGGGAGAAAGCATTAGTTAATGATTGTCAGCCGGCTTCTAAGGCTGGCAGGCCATGTGACCTGGACACGTGACTTGGAACAGGCTGGGATGGTTTCTCCTATGTGAATAAGCTTGGCTTTATTATTGCAGTTACAAGTCTGTGGAAGCGGCGGGTGCAACGT
Source organism: Sigmodon hispidus (assembly GCA_004025045.1). NCBI lineage: Eukaryota > Metazoa > Chordata > Mammalia > Rodentia > Cricetidae > Sigmodon > Sigmodon hispidus. The sequence goes on from PVIH01013926.1 coordinate 9,655, forward strand.
GATTCCCTGGCGGTTACACAACGTTGGAGGGCTGTGTTCGCTGCTGTCAGCCGCTCCAGGGCTGACTTCTAAAGGAACAGAAAACAAACAGGACTTGGTGTTTTCCAAAGTAAGAGTCCGTTTTTCCTCTTTAGAAAATGCAAAAGGCAAGAAGGCCCAACCTTGCCAAATTGTACTAGTCCCTTTGGAGCAAAAAAAGATAAACTTCTGTGCAACAGGAGAAGGGAAGATCTGGGGTCGGTTTTATCATGCTCTTCTCTTTCCCTTGCAAAGGCCTCAAAATATGGCCTTTTTAGGTTTATAAGAAGCTACACTAACAGAGTGTGGTGGCACATGCCTTTAATCCGAGTGCTCTTGGAGGCAGAGGCAAGCGTTTGAGGGCAGCCTTAGGCTACACACTGAGTTTTGGGCCAGCCAGAGCTACACTGTGAGAACCTGTCCTCTGCCCCTCTTCCCACCAACGTTCTGATTCAGCAGTAGAAGACCCTGTGTGCAACATCCTGAGTTCAAGCCCCAGAACTAAAATCAAAAAAATAAACCCCACAATTATTTTTAAATTTAAACTGCAAATAACAAGTTTCTTTGCGGTTCCTCCCTCCTTTAATTTGTCAAATAGTAATAGTTGAATTTTTATTTTCAGCATATCCTATCAAGGATCAAATAGAGGGCCTCTAAAAGAAAAGGCTGGAAGAGCCTTCACAGGTTAAATTATATGCAGGCGTATGTATGAAAATGTGCAGGTCTGCCTCTGGAGCCTCTCTGCCGCTGAGATATCATCTTCACATCTAGGCTTGCTTCCTAGAACTATCCCAAGCCCATGCCAATGGAGCTCTGCAATGTTTGGCTCTCTTCTGCCTCTGCTGTGATAACAAAGACGGACAGAGGTGGGAGGAAACCACATGTGCTGTCCTTTCTAGCCAGGACTGAGCAGGACAGAAACCCTCCCCAGGTGGCACTGTGGATGGAGGTCCCATAGCTGTGTCTTCCTTCAAGGAGGCTTTTCCCCAGGCCAGGCCTGGAAGCTTTCAACACTGGGGTCTGTCAGTCATTCACTCTACAATCTGCTAGGTGTATTGAGGCGGCCTGGGAGGCAGGTGTGAACAGCCAGTACACAGCCTTTAACTCCAGAGTCCAGCCTGGGCTGGCTGAGACTGCAGTAGCTGGTTTGTCCCAACAGCGCCTTCCAGCATTGCCAGGGGTCCTGCTTTACTGTCTAGCAACACCAACTCACCAACTAGCCAGCTGACTCATCCTGTAGTGGTTTGAACAACAATGTCCCTCACAGGCTCCCGTATTTGTCATAGATTGGTTTCCAGTTGGTGGTGCTGTTTGGGAAGGTTTCAGCGGTGCAGCCTTGATAGTGGATGTCATTCTGAGTGGCCTTTGAGAGTTTAAAGGTCCTATTCCTCCTGCACACACAATCTTTGCAGCATTTTTCACATTATCTCAAGTGCCTATCCATGAATGGACAGGCAAGCAAGGTGTGGTTTATCCACATAATGAACTGAATATCCAGCCTTGTGTGTCTGAATGAGAACAGCCTCAGGCATTTGAATGCTTGGTCCACGGCTGGGAGAGGTACGTCACTGAGGGTGGGCTTGCAGAGTTTATAGGCTTGCCTGACTTCCGGTTTCCTCTCAGCTTCCGGTTCCTGCGGACATGCTGCCTCTTGCAGCCATGTGTACTCACCACGATGACTCTTGCCCTTCTGGAACTGTAAGCAGGAGCAAACAAACCCTCTTTTTTTCATAAGTTGTTTTTGGTTGTGGTATTTTAACACAACAACAGAAAGATAATTAATACAAGCTTCGAGAAGAAAGAGAATTCTGGCGCAGCATAAAAGAACTTGGGGACACTGCAGAGTAAGTTGAACCCATCACTACATTATAGTTATTATATAATTCTCCTTATATGAGGGGTCTAGAGGAGCTCAGTCTATAAGATAGAAACAGAATATGGCTACTGAGGGCTTAGGGAGGGGAAAACAAAGAGAAATTAGTGCTTCGTAAGTATCAAGCTTCCTTCACTGGAATGATGAGAAGATTCTGGACACCACGAATCGTCTCCAGAGAGTGTCAATGATCTTAATGTCACTCAGCTGCACACATGAAATAGTAACATCCTAAGTTTTATATTGGGAATATCCTACCACAATAAAAAGATTGGTAGAGAATTACCAGGCTCTGGTACCCTCCAACAGCCTTTGGTCTGTTCAGCAATGATAGATTCTGTGAAGGTTGCCTAGCAGTCCCACCCCTTTGATATCCTCAGAGATGAAAAGCCCATAATGCGATCTTCTTGTCCTTGGTGCTGTGATGCCCACAGCCTTCGTGGGTGTATCCTCCATCATCCTCAGCCTTTCACCATTGGACAGATTTATTGACAAGAAAAATAGGGGTGTGTAAGAGGGAAGCTAGAAGATTAACTCCAACTATGAACTGTTTCTGTTCCCACCATCAGTAAGGGGCCGTCAGTCTGAGATGAGCTGGTCTTGTTATGCATGGCTATGGTTTTCCTCACCTTTTAATAGATTTTACAGAAGGTGGTTCTGGAAAATTCCTGAAGGAAAGTAAGCATGGGAGTTGGGCTTGAGGAATGGGAGGGAGCATGATTTGAGGAAGCATTAAAGAAAGGGTAGACAGCAAGCCTCAAATGTTCCATAGGTCTCCTTGGGAGATGTTGTTAGTGGATAGGAGGGCCTTGGAGTACTGTCCATATTAACAGCTGTCAGTCTCCAGGACTCACTCATAAAGTAGCAAGCAAGTCAGATATGGGAGCCTTCGGCTGCTACTATCAGCACATCTGTCTCCAACATCTACCTCCATCAGGTGTTAGCTTGACACATGTATGGGCACACGTGGGAAGGGGAACCTCATCTGAGGAGTTGCCTTCATTAGCTTGCCCCGTGGCATGTCTGTGGGGCATTTTTATGGATTGGTATTTAATGTATGAAGGTTCAGCTCACTGTGTCACCCCTAGGCAGGTAGGCCTGGTTCTCATAGCTGAACAAGGCAGAGGAAGAAAGGCATAGCAGCATTCCTCTGTGATCTCTGCCTCAGGGTCTGCCTTCAGGTTCTTGCCTTGGCTTCTCTCCATTGCTGTGGAATACTCCATTACACTGTATGAAGATGTGCCACTGTGATTGGTTTAATAAAAAGCTAAACAGCCAATAGTTAGACAGGATTTGCGGGGGGTAAAAGGGATGCCAGGAAGTAGAAGGGTAGAGATGTCAAGAGTCACTAGCCAGACACAAAAGAAGCAGGGAAAAAACAGCATAGACTGTAAAGAGTAAAGGTAATAAGGCCATAAGGCAGAAAGTAAATTAATAGAAATGGGTTAATTTAAGTTATAAGAGCTAGTTAGAAACAAGCCTAAGCTATTAACCAAACTTTCATAGTTAATAAGAAGTCTCTATGTGGTTATTTGGAAGCTGACAGGCAGGACAGATAAGTCCAATTATACTCCGTAGTGGACAGTAACCTCTAAACCAGTGGATCTCAGCCTTCCTAATGCTGCCACACTTTAATACAGTTCCTCAAGCTGTGGTGGCCCCAATCATAAAAACTATTTTTGTTGCTACTTCATAGCTGTAATTTTGCTACGTTATAAATTATAATGTAAATATCTGTGTTTTCTGATGGTCTTAGGCAACCTCTGTAAAAGGTCCCCAAAGGTGCCTTGAGCCACAGGTGGAGAGCAACTGCTCTAAGCTGAAATCAGGTCTTTCTTTTCCAGATTGCTTTCAGTCATGGTGTTTGTCACAGCCTAAGAAAGCAAACCGGGACACCAGGTCAAATCTCTGCTGAGTTCACAATGAAGAGACTTAACAGAGGGCAAAGCCATAACCAGAGCAGCATCTAAGCCAGCCCTGGCTGCCATGATTTCCAGAAGCAAGCATGTTCCAGTAACTCCACACTTGGCATGTGTGACAAGTGGATCACATGCTGGTTCTATATCATCAGGATGACAATTGTCCGTATTCCCACACCAGAAGCTTGTAGTATAAAGTGTATGCATACACTTAGACTGTTTCAAGCCAAGACTTTCTGGAAATTTCCAGGCTGCCTATGATAGCCTTTGAAGGGCTCACCACAGACAGGCTATTCCAACTTAACTATAAAACCTACCCAAGTTTCTATCTCTTGGGATTTACAGGCATATACATCGAATACAAACCCTCCTTGCTGCATTCAGCTCCACTTGCAGATACACTTTTTTTTAAAGTAATATTTTATTATATTTTATATCATCACACAAGGCTCAGAATCTAAATTTTTTTAAGATTTATTTATTTATTATGTGTACAGTATATAGGAGAAGGCACCAGATGTCATCATAGATGGTTGTGACCATTGAACTCAGGTCCTCCGGAAGAACAGTCATTGCTCTTAACCTCTGAGCCATCTCTCCAGCCTGCAGATACACTTTTAACAACTGAGTATGAAAGACAGAGCAGAGTGACTTCAGGAGGAAGAAAACTGGGGAATTAGGCTGAACCAAGCCATTATAGAGAGCAGAGCTGCAAGGCGAGGTACTTTGATTCAGGAGAGATGGCCCAAAAGCACACAGAGTATACAGCACTCTAGATGGATTTCTTCAGGGTCAGTGCCCTCCTGCTGACCCAGGGGAGCCTGTGGGGAGACACCACAGCTCAAGGCCTGCCCTGCCTCTGAAGCTTCAGATGGGTGCTTAAGTACTTACATTTGTTTAGAACCCAGAAAGAAAGAAGTAATCTATCCCACCAAACTTCAGGGGTATGGCAAATTTGGGGGAGCAGGATTGAGGTGGAAGCAGACAGGGAATGGCAGGAGCAGGCTGGAGGCCTCACGCTGTGAATAGATCTATACATCCTTAAGGCAAGACTTCGGAGCCTGCTTCAAAACAGACCTGTCCTTGAACAAGCCACTTGCTGTCAACTTGCTTTTTGTTTTGCTTTGTTTTTTGCAGGACAGGGCTTCTCTGTGTATCTCTGACTGTCCTGGAACTTGGTTTGTAGACCAGGCTGGCCTCAAACTCAGAGATCCTCCTGCCTCTGCCTCCCACGTGCTGTGCCTGGTACCACCACCCATCAGTGCCAATTTGAAAAAAAAAAAATGGATCCTGGGCCTTCAAGCTTCCACCAGACAGCATGATTGGGCACAGAGGCAGCCCTGACAGAACCCGTAAATGCAACACCTTCCAAAGCTGGCCCTGCTCATCACATCAAAGGTGAAGTATTGCATTCCTGCTTCAACATGCGCCCCAAGAGCCTTCCAGGCTGCTTTTTTGAGTCAGTCATGGCCAAGATAAACCAAGAATGTTCACAAGGGACCCTTGGAACCTACAGGGCTGACAGAGGCACTCACAGCATTGGAAAAATAAAGAGTGTAGGGGATCCTGGGTACACTGCCAAGAATTTGGGGTACCTCCAGCTCTGCTCATCCTAAGCTTCGGTATTCACGATTTCTTTCGACTTGGATTGTTGTCTTTAGTAGGCTCCATTCCTCAGTAATATTGATACCCCCACTTGCAGGCACACAGCTTTATGAGAGAGACAAAGCGCTGTGAGAGGCTGTCCCAGCAGTGCAGAGGATTCGAGGGTGAGCATGGAAGGAGTGTGTCAGTCTATAGATACTGTCAGGGCAAGCTTCCTCTTTGAAGCAAGATGACTGAAGAAGGCAAGAGATGCAAACCAGACGCCGAAGTGAGAAAAGGCCTCTGGGATGAGATGGGCCATTTTCTAAATCAATATCTCTCTTCCCCCTCCCCCCTTTCTTTTCTTCTTCTTTCCCCAATGATAAGATCAAACGCTTGCACATTCTAGGCAAGGCAAGTGTTCCAGCACTGAGTGGCAGCCCAGGCCTGGCCGAGGGTGAGAGATCCACATGGAGGAAAGGTCTAGAAGTCTAAAGCACATGACATAATCTCTTACCTTGAACAATGTCAGAGAATGCCCACCCCCCAGGCCACAAGAACCTAGGCCATGGAGGTCTGTAAGGGGCCACCACTCACCTTTCACCCTACCCAAAGTGTAGGGGGGCTGGCCACCTGGGATAGATGCTGGGTAGAGAATGTCAATGGGATGAGACTGCAGGCTGGGATTGATCCAAAGGGCCTTGGAGGCCATGTCAACAAGTTACCACACCTCTGATAAGCACAGAGCTGTCACCTAGAGGATGGCTATGCTTTAAACGATGCCAAAAAAAACTGTCCTGAGTACATGTAACTGAAAATGTTGATTTGCTAGGCAATCTATCTACCCTGACACTCTTGTGATTTTCTTTTTGCTTTTTAAACAAAAAAAAATCTTGCTATGTGACCGCCAATTGGTGATCTCCCTGCCTTCCCTCCCCCAGGAGCTGGGATTACAAACACCATCCTGCAGCAGGCTTTCCTTTTCTCTGGCTCATTACACAATTAGCCCAGGCTAGCCCTCACAACATGACCCTCCAACCTCAGCCTTCCCAATATTCCTTTACTCTTAAGCTTTACCTCTCTAAACTTAGCTGAGGCTAGACTCCCAGGTGAGGAGGTAACTCATCTCATGTTTAAGGAAATAACTTGACTTTCTAATCAGCCCTCCAAGATAAACATGCCATACTAACCCACTTACTGCACTTCCTAAAACAGCCATGAGTAAAATGCTTCCTCCAAGGCTGTGATGGAGTGTGTGTGGGGGGGGTGTAATAGAACTTTAGTGAGATCAATTAAGAAAAAAATGGGAAACATCTTGGGGCTGGAGAGATGGCTCAGAGGTTAAGAGCACTGACTGTTCTTCCAGAGGACCTGAGTTCAATTCCCAGCAAAACCACATGGTGGCTCACAACCATCTATGATGAGGTCTGGTGCCCTCTTCTGTAAAACTGTATGCATAATAAATAAATAAATCTTTAAAAAAAAAAAAAAAGAAAAAAATGGGAAACATCTCATCACCTACATTTAAATAGGAGAGAGGAGGGAAGTGCTCTGATCACAATGAGGTGACAAGTTTGACTAAGCAAGGCTCCTTCCCTTCACAGTGCATGGAATCGAACCATTTCCAAACCAGGTCTTTATAGAGAGACCTAGTCTAGGACCCCAGGAGCCATTTGCCCCCTGAGCCAGAGGTAACAAGTGTGAAAGCAGAAACATCTAAAAAACTACACAATTCTCACAGTGGTAGGGGGTCTTCAAGAGCAAGGGCTGTAGAAATGGCTGGAAGTTTGCAAGTTACTGCTGTGCCTGTGGGTGACATCCTGACCTCCCAGAGCTTCCATTTCACCAGCTGTAAAGAAGGGCAGCAGGCAATGCTCATGACAGGAAGTGATGTCACAGAGATGCTTAGGACTCAGGTCCACACCGTGTGGATTCCTGGTCCTGGGGTGGTACAGCTTCAGGTGCTGTTCAAGAATCCACAGTTTGTTTTGCAAAATGGACTTTTGTCTTTGGATTTACAAGCTCTGCCTCTCAGTGTGACAACTCAAAATACATGTCTTTAGGTGAGAACATGTAAATGTTCTGGATCAGCTAGACAAAAGGCCACATTTATACCAGGGGAAAAAGTAGGGATTTCAAGAAAAAATATGGTGCCAAGTGATGCCATTCCAAACCTATTCATAATACTTTTAAGATGTATTTATTTCACATGTACAGGTGTATTGTCTGAATGTATGTCTATGCACCTATGCATGCCTGGTACCTCAGAAGGCCAGAAAAGGACATTGGATCCCTGGAACTGGATGGAGTTAAAGCGAGCTGCCACATGGATGCCGGAAACTGAACCCAGGTCCTTTGCGAGAGCAGTAAGCACCATGAATCATTGAGCTTTCTCCCTAGCTCCCAAATCTATTTAATAAAGGGGTGTCCAGTAGAAAAACCATAGATGCCACCATTCAAACTCTCCAGAGTTGTAACTCCGTTACCAAGATGAAATGGATACTATCTTTGTAAAGATAGAAATCCTAGAAAAAATGAATAAACAAACCTCAAATGCTTGCTTTTTTGTGTGTCTGTGGCCTTTGAGCATGTTTAATATTAATATTCATGTGGTGTCCAGAAGAGGAAAAGGTGAATTAGTTTTCTGAACAAGTTCTGTGGCTTCTGAATGGTCAACATGTATGGTAACGTGTCAAGCATAACTTCAGATTTTTTATATATAATTTATTTATTTTTATTTTATCTGCATTCATGTTTTGCCTGCATGGATGTCTGGGTGGGAGTGTCAGATCTTGGAGTTACAGACAGATGTGAGCTGCCATGTGAGTGCCGGGAATTGAACCCAGGTCCTTTGGAAGATCAGTCAGTCCTCTCAACCACAGAGCCATCTCTCCAGCCCAACATGGCTTCAGATTTAAAGTCTTGTCCCCCTAATTATTGTAGTCTTTGGAATGGAAGGGAAAAGAAAGACAGAGCCTTGGCCCTAATTTGTTCCAGGCGCTCGGCTTTGCTGGAAGTGAGACTCAATTTCTCTTGCCTTCAAGCAATAGACAAGTATGTGCTGCTCCCTTCTAAACAGGGAATGGCAAGAACAAACAGAAGATTGGAAACTTGCTTTGAAGTTCAGCATCCCCGGAGCCAAGCTTCTCCCAGGCTCCCGCTCCCAGACGCGCACGAAGAGAGCACCCAGCTTTTAACGGATAATTTATTAATTCCGGGCTGGGTGGGTTTAGACTGAAGGTCACAAATCTGGTTTTGACCTTAGTACACTAATAAGAATCCTGTGAGAATCCTGAGTGGTCCAAGAAACGCTGTAATATTGGTAATAATTAGAATGGCAATAATGTCCTGGGTTTCTCGTTTTTCCTGCTTTTTAATCTGTGAAGGCTTCGAATGACTCTGCAGACCAACTGTTTAACCCGCTGCTGACCTGTAACCTATCCGGGCACAGAATTTGGCCCTGGTGTCAGGAATACGGCCATACTTGGCTTGTTGAAGCAGGAAGACAGACACGTACTGAGACTCAGTGTAAATTTCAGGTAGGCAGGTTATAATTACCTACTTGAAACCAAGCCAGGAAGTGAAGTTAATACCCTTTCCTTCATGAAAAGCGCCCAGGCAACTTCTGGACTAGAGACAGAGCTTGAATTTTCATCTCCTGTAACTCAGGTTTTCGGAGCCTGTGGCACTAGAAGGCATCGATCACAAGGGTGGCAGGGGCAGTCCTGCACCCTCCAGGGTGTTCATCGGCCACGGTAGATGTCCATACATACACCCGCCTTTCAGTGTGACAACTCAAAATGTCCCGACCTGGCCAAATGTCTCCCGGGGTGGGGGTGGGGCAAAGTCACCCTGCAGAGAACCGCTGCACGTAGTAGGGGGAGGGGCGGGCTGGGAGAGGACCAGCATTACCAGACTGCTCATGCTTTGGGTTGTTTGAAAGGCTCGTGCTGGAAGAGGGACCACACACACACACACACACACACACACACACACACACACACACACACACACACGAAGAAATCACCCCACCACACCACCCACTTCCTGGAGAAATACCTCCGGGCATCCAAATCCCCACAGTGGCTTCTAATAGAGTCCTGGGTCAGACTCTCTAGCCCCAGAACTCCTCCACTTCCTGGGTCCCGGATCACTTCTGGGTTCTAGGGCCCCTGTGTAACAGCTGCGGGGGGTGGGGGAACCTCCATACGCTGTGGTAGCGCCAGCTGCAAACGTCTTTGACCACAACCTGCTCTTGGCATCATCAAAGCCACAGACCCTCCCAACACACACACACACACACACACACACACACACACACACACACACATGCACACACACACCAGACCCTTAGCTCCAGGACCCTAGACACCCACCCTACCTACTTCTCACCCCCCACCTGGCACCAGACTTTTCCCACAGTCCAGGAATGTGAACATTTCTGCCATAGTCTACCATTAAGAATGCATTTTACATTACAAACGACGGGTCATTCACACATACAAACTAATGATTTTACTTTTTAAAATTTTTAGACTTAATTTCAGACTTAGCAGAAAAGCTGCACTGAGTGCCAGGGATAAGCCTGGCGGGGTGGCTGCGCCTGGGATCCTAGTAGCTGGGAGATCAGCAGTTCAAGGCCAGTTTGGGCTATGTTCGACTTTGTTTCAAAAAACCAAAACAAGCAAACACATAAACAAAAAGCTAGGCATTTGAGGCTGAGGCAGGTTGGAAATCCTTGGATTTTCCAACAAGCAAGACCTAGACTCAAAAATCCCAAGAGAGAAATATTCTATTACATTATAATTTCAAAAATAAAATTTAAAAAAATCTCAAGTGGCAACGATTGAATTTCTAAATACCCCTCACCCAGGTAAGCATGTGCTAACACAGCTTATGTCATAACCAGGAAATTAGCACATGTACAAAGCTATATATCAACTTAAGACCCCAGTTTCCCAATAATGTTCCTTTTCAGTTCCAGGGTCCTGAAATTTTTGAGAGTTCTTCAGTCCTGCCTTGCTTTTCATCATCCGGAGCCTTTTGAAAAGCATTGAAGCCAGCGGTCACCTCTAATCCCAGCACTCAGGGGGCAGAGGCAGGCAGATCTCTGAGTTCGAGGCCAGCCTCGTCTACAGAGCGAGAACAGCCAGAACAGAGAAACCCTGTCTTGAAAAACAAAAAGGTTTTGAGGAAACTGTCTTTGCCTTGTGAGACATGTGAGAGGCCTTTGGATACTGCCTAATGTCCTTCAAAGATTTCTTTGTGTGTGTGTGTGTGTGTGTGTGTGTGTGTGTGTGTGCAGATCACCACAAGATCCTCTGGATCGAGAATTAGAATCACAGCTGGCTCTCTGTTGGATGCTGGAAACAGAACCTCATGCTCTGAACAGCCGACCCAGCGCCCACTCTATTGCCCTTTAAGATCCTGGTTTCTCCACCAGGTTGGGTTGCAGCTAGCTGGCAAGTACATTTCAGGGCAGCTCTCTCCTGCTTCTCTCTCTGAGAAGAGAGCCTTGCCACTCTCCCTCAGGGACTCTACACAGGTTTGCTTTCTTCCTCTCTGCCCAGGTCGCCTGTGTACAGTCTGTGACTCCCCCCATCTGCCTCAGTGGACCTGCTTCCCTGTAAACCGAGACACTGCTCTCATTAGGGGTGGGTGGGGCTTCTCTCACCCATGCTTTCAGCTCTGACTTCTAGTGGATCAGGAAATCCCTCCCTCCAGGATGTTCCACCTATAGCCACATTAAACTCACAGAACCCAAAAGAAAGCTCCTTGGGGTCATTGTGGGGTTTGTCCTTTGGCCCTCGGTGTGGCTCAGACAGCATACCTTAGCCTGCTCTCACCCAGACTGGTTCCCCTGCCGCACGCCCGTGCTTAGTGATGGCACAGCACTCTTGCTCTTCAGCGCAGCTTTTCCCTGGACTCTGCCCACTAGCCACCCTGTTCCCTTCTCTAACTCAGAGGCTAGCAAGATTGCCTTTTTTTTGGTCTTGGATGTTCAAATTGGGTCTCACTGTGTAGCCCAGGCTGGCCTTGAACTTTAGTTCCTCCTGCCTCAGCTTTCTGAATTATTATTATAGAGATTTTAGGGACGCTCCCAGCCCTCCTGCACCGCTAAACTACCCCCAGCCCCTTGTCAAGTTTTACACCACTGGGGACTACCTGCAGGGTGCCTTAAAGCCCCAAAGCCCCATCTGAGCCCACCGAAGAGAGGGACCTAATGAGCAGGCCCAGCCTCAGAGACCGATGTCAGTCTTTAATCAGCGCCATGAAATCCCCATTTCTAACAAGTTCCGGAGGTGCCTGGGAGAACGTGCTGGTTGGACCTGCATGGTCCAGACAAGTGGTAAATTGTACTTGGTATGATCTTGCTGCCCTGTGGTAGCGTCTGTGACTAGCACAGCCAGCACACACTGACTGAAGCAAGGGTCTGAGAGCTTACCAAGTTCTCTCTGGCTGGCAGGCAACCTTTTTAATACAATTACCAGTGACGTTAGAGAAACACGCTTGTGGGGTTTTTGTTTGGGGGGGTTGTTTTTGTTTTGTTTGGGTTTTGGGGGGGTGCTCTTTGTTTTTGAGGCAAGATACCTAGCCAGATTGGCCTCCCCGAACCTCCCTCTCTGCTACTAGAAGCACCGGGAGGAACCTAAGAGTGAGGAGAGGGGACCCCACCCATTTGGTAGAGTTGAAATTAATGAAATTCGCTGAAGAAGTATATAGTACCAGACCCTTTAACAGTGGAGGGAGTGGAAGCGCAGGCTGACTGAAGATGTCACCCAGGGCCAAAGTTAGAAGGCATGTGGGCTCTCCCAGACATGCCTGTTGGAGAAGTTTTGGAAGATCTTTCAAAGAAGCAGACTGTACTGTGCCCGTAGCAGCCGAATCAAGAGAATCAAGAACCGGCTTGCACAGGCAGGCGCCCTGGCCCTGGGCCTGGGATTGCCTGGCCTGCAGGATGCCGGGCTCGGGTGAGTCGCAGTACCGCCACCCGCCGGCAGGTGTCGCTTTCCGGGCCTTCGAATCCACTGTGAGTTCAGCAAATGGAGGCGGTAGGAGGAGGCTGGGACGCAGGCAGAAGAACGGATTTCCTGGCCTGGGAACATCCTGGCTCTTGGTTTGGAGGGCAGGAGGGTGCCTTTTTTTGTTTTTATCAAAGACTTACAGGTCATTTACTGGGTGTCAGGCCCTGCAGGAGTGACTGAGTGGTCACACAGGGACTCAAGTCCTGTCCCGGTCACCCTGACCTCAAAAACAATGAGGGGTTTTTTTTAGGCAGCAACATGATTTCTCCTGCCCAGTGCTTAAAAATTCAAGTTTGGGAAAGAAAACCCCCAGCTCTCACGCCAAGCCAGGACTTTCGCCTCTACTTATAAGGTAAGAGGGGCTTTGCATTTCTTTAAACTCTCTTATTCCCTAGTGGCTTTAAAATCTTCACTGAGGGCCAAGTTCGCCTCAGTGTGCTAGGGATAATGTAGACAAAATGAATCTTTAAGACCTTGGCTCCCAGGGGCACAGCCAGCAGATAGATGAGCGTGCAAGTAGTGCATCCTAGCCTAAAGTTCCCATAGGCATTTTAACCCCACAAATCGGAGGGCATAGGAGGAAACACGGGGCTAGGGCAAGACCCAAACCCAGGCACTTGGTGCTAATGTCCAGCAGAGAGGAACATCGTTTTCCTTCTACCCAAAGACAGGGGTAACAGAGACAATCCCACCCTTGACCACTTATGTTTAACTTTCCCGTCTAGAGTCGGGATGAAGTTAGGAAAGATGGTCTGCCCCAGGGCTACCTCTATGTAACCCAGTTTTTGTTTTATCTGTTATTTGATTCTAGGTTGTTTGTCTTTCATGTGCAGAAATTGTTTGGGCCTTTTTTTTTTTTTTTTTTTTTTTAAATTTTTTAAAATTTCAGAATTCCAGGAAAGACTTTTTTTTTTTTTTTTTTCCCTCACTAAACTAACAGAAACACTAGCCATGTGGTTTCAACCTCTGGGGGTTTAGTCTGCAGAAATCTCATTATAAAGCCAGAAAAATTGTCACAAATTCTCACACCACATTTTGGGAAGGCATCTCGGCCCTTGACCTGTTTGGGGAGGGGAGGGAGGAGGCTAGGCTGAACATGAAAGCTAAAAGCTGCCAGGCAGGGGCTGGAGAGATGGCTCAGCAGTTAAGAGCACTGACTGTTCTTCCGGAGGACCTGAGTTCGATTCCCAGCATCCACATGGCAGCTAACAACTGTCTGTAATTCCAAGATCTGACACCCTTACACAGTTATACATGCAGGCAAAACACCAATTCACATGAAATAAAAATAAATAGGAAAAAAAAAAAAAAGCTGCCAGGCTTCCACTATGCTGATTCTGAGCAGAGTCTTCCATAAATAAGTACCTTTATTTCTGTTTTATCTGATAAACAAAATAATACAGTCCATCAGGATGGGCCTATGACATGAATGGCTATTCCTGGAACCCACCTGGTGGAAGGTCAGGACTCCTGTCTACAAGGTGTCCTCTGAGCAACACACAAACACACACACACACACACACCCCAAATGTGTGTTTTAAAGTATTTTAAAAGCATATACAAAACTCTATATTCTGTGTTATCTGACCTCTGTGTTCTTTTGGTCTAGTGCCCTTTCCAAAGGAAGAGAAGTTGTGTTTCATAGGGAAAAAAAACTATCCCCACTACACACCTGTCATTCCACACTCCAGAGGCCGAGACAGGAAGATTGCAAAGCTGCTGTCCCTGCTGGGAACCGGAAGCTTCTGGAAACCAAGTGCTGCCTTGTAGTGGTGAGGTCTTCACTGTAGTGCTCATCCCGGTTCCCTTAAACAAATGATGTGGATAGCTTCATGGGACTTCATCTAGAATGCTAATCTACTTAATCCTATTACATTATACTTGGTAAATTGCTCTAGGCTCTTAAAAGAATTTGGAGCTGGAGCTGGTGGCACATTCCTGAAATCCAGGAAGGAAGAAAACTGATTCCAGTCAGCCTGTCGGACCCAGGTCTAGCATCTTAATAGATGACTAGATGACATATTATTCTTTCTTTAGCACGTGTAACAATTTGAATGAGAAATATGCCCCACAGGCTCGTGTATTTGAACACTTGGTGTAGTAGGTGATACTGTTTGAGGCTATGGAACTTTCTGGAAGTGGAGCTTTTCCTGGAGGATGTATGTCAGTGGGTGCAGGCTTTGGGGATGTATAGTCTTGTTCCCCTTCCAGTTTACTCTGTTTCATATTTGCTGTTGATACAATCTCTCAGCTCCTGCTCTGCTCACCGGCCATGCTTCCCCCACTGCTATGGATCACCCTCTGGAACTATAAGCCCAAAAAATCTCTCTGATCTGTAAGTTACTTTTGGTTGTGATGTTTAATCACAGCAACAAATACAGTGTGTTATTTATAACAACGTTGTCTTGAGTGAAGCTGGAGATAGAGCCCTATCCAAACAGCACAGACCTCCATCGAATCTGGGATGGGTAACAGAAAAGCAATTATTCATCTTTGCAAATCACTCCTGATTTCCCATCATCTCTCCTACATCTACGAATTATCAACAAGTACTCCACACATAAGTTCTGTCTGGCATAGTACTGAAATTCATGTACTGCCTTGACCTTCCATCCCATTATATTTGTTTAAACAATGAAGTTCAGTTCTTCTTGTGCTCATAGTTTTACCTGCTGCTCTTTTACCAGTCCTGGATTTTCCAGACCATCTCAGAGGTCAATACCACATCAGCCACTAGCCACACCTAGAAGCTGGTCTCCTTTTGACTGTGTGACAGTTTCCTAAGGGAATTACACATGTTTCTGGAAATGTGTTGGTCAATCAGGAGCATCTGAGTCATTTCCAGTGCACATTCAACTGCTCAGTTGCTGCAGGTACTGATCACCTCTTCCACCAGCGAGGTACTTTCAGAATGAAGAATCTTTTTGTAATACAAATGCTATGTTTTCTGGGACTGTCTCAGTGCTTAAGAGAACACACTCCTCTTGGAGGAGACAGAGTCCAGTGCCCTAACACCCACATACAGCAGCTCACAGCTACCTGTAATGCCAACTCCAAGTGATCTAATGTTCCTTTGACCCCCCCACCTGTACACAAACACACACACACACACTTGCACACAAATAAGTTATTTTTTAAATTTGATTTAATTAAAATAAAAAAGAAAATGGTTTTTTAAATGCATTGCTTTCTACTGTGGACTTTTATTCATCTTTTCTGTTTGCCCAAATGTACCATACACCTCTAGACACAGTTATAACAACCTAGACCTGCTGTGATTGAAGACCAATAACCCCAAAGCCTAGGTAGGACATGATGTCCTTCCATCTGGAAATTCCTTAGCCTTCCACCTTCAGATTCAGGAAAATAAATAGGCCTTTTAAAAAAACATAATTTCCTTATTGAATCTTTGGGATTTCCCATCATGCACCTCAATTCCGCTCATTTCCTAGCCTCCGTTCCTCCCCTCACCCCACGAAAGAAAATTTTTAAAAAATCAAACGAAAAGAAAAAACAAAACACCTCCTCCCCTGTTCCTTCTTTCCCACTTCTCCAGTACCTCTGCATTCCTCCTGGTTTATTTTTCTTCAAGTGTTCATTGCAGTGAGTCACTGGTCCAGGTTCTGGCACACCATCTTCACTGGATCCTCACAGAAACTCTTCTCAGACATCTCTCAACTGCCTGAGTCACGGAGATCCTGCTGGTATTGTTCCACAAGACCAGTCCCTTCATGAGCTTCAGCAGGTCCTCAGTGGGGTAGAGATTGAGCTGTGGGCCTAGGTGACAGTTGAGCCTCTCAGTCCTAGTCACTCGGACATGGGGCGGAGCCAGCTCCCCTACACCATGCCATCAGGGTCAATTCTCCCTAGCCCTGTGGGGGGGGCATCTCTCCCAAGTATGTGTGTGTGTGTGGGGGGGGTGCTTGTTGGCAAACAAGATGGCAAGCTGGGCGAGGGCAGGAGCCATGTCTGTCTCGCCCTTGACTCTGTCC
Source organism: Sigmodon hispidus (assembly GCA_004025045.1). NCBI lineage: Eukaryota > Metazoa > Chordata > Mammalia > Rodentia > Cricetidae > Sigmodon > Sigmodon hispidus. Next base: position 26,066 of record PVIH01013926.1, read on the forward strand.
CAGAGTCAACCATGTATATACCATAGGGTCAGAGTTCAGGAAATATTTCCCAACGGATAAATGAAAAATGTATGTGTATGCAAAGGCAACTTCATCTTTGATTCATAAAACAGGTGCAGGAGAGCAGATACAGGCCCAGCCAATGCCTTCTGGAAGGGGATTTGAGGGCTTTCTGTTAGGAGGCAAATACCTGAGATAAACAGAGGTATAGACAGGAAGGTTTATTTCAGCTAACTGCTCAGCTGATTCTTTGATGGGTCCATAATACTGGGCATTCACTGAGGGAGGGCATAACATAGAGAGGGACCCTGGGAAGCAGGGCTGCTCCCATGGGAGTAACCTAGAAACAGAAAAGAGCTGGTATACCAGTATACCCTTCCAAAGTACATCCCCAACCATAACTTCCTCCTATTAGACACCCTCCATTAAGGGCTCTTCTACCACCCTGTAATGCCTCAGGCTGGCATTTAACTGAGGCCTGAGAGACAGTCAAGATTCAAATTATAGCAGCACCCAAGAAGTTTAAATCAAGTAACAGTCCTGACTAGCAGTTTTCAAACATTCTGATCTTAGTACTTCACACTTCAAACCTTTGAGAATTCCCAAGAGACTTTGTTGATATCAGATATTAACTGTCAAAACTTACACAGAAAGTAAAACAAAAATCAAAGATGTACTGACTTATTTAGAATAATCAACCACGGCTGGAGAGATTGCTCAGTGGTTAAGAGCACTGACTGTTCCTTTGGAGGAGCTGAGTTCCATTCCCAGCATCCACATGGCAGCTAACAACTGTCTGTAATTCTAAGATCTGACACCCTTACACAGTTATACATGCAGGCCAAATACCAATTCACATAAAATAAAAATAAATATTAAAAAAGAATAACCAATCAATCCTACATAATATGTTTTTATTTTATTTTATTTTATTTTATTTTATTTTATTTTATTTTAGAGACAAGGCCTCATCATGTAGCCCTGACTGGCCTGAAACTCACCCTGTAGACCTGAGGCAAGGTCCCGCTGTCTTGAAGCTTCCTGGATATGTAAAAGCCATCTACTCTTGGGCTTTAAGAGACAGGCTGTATTCTCAAGGTACCCATTATGCTTATGCCAGCTTGAGGCAACCACTTCCAACCAAAAGTTTGGGACTTAGCTAGTCCTTATTTCGCTCTTGTGTTGTGGCCTTCTGAGAAGAGATCTCATTATACAGCCCTGGCTGACCTTCAGCTCAGGAACTTCCTGCCTCAGCCAGCTAAATACTGGAATTAGATGTGCCAAAGCACCTGGACCACTGGGAAGGTTTTGGCGGTTTGAATGTGAAGTGTCTGCACAGGCTCAGGTATTTGGACACCTGGGTCTCAGTTTTCAGGTACTGTTTGGGGTGATGGAGAAAGTCCATCACTGGCAGGGCTTTGGGAGTCCACGGTTCACCCCACTTCCAGTCTGCTCTCAGATTCCCACTCTTTCTGCCATGGCTACCCACCACAGTGGATTCTTATCCCTATGGAACTGTGTGCCAAAGTCTTTCCTCCATCTGTTCCTGGTGCTGTAACATAACAACAGAAAAGTACCTGATACAAAGACACAGCCATTTCTCAATACTGTGGAATTTCCTTAGGACCACACACATTCCAGGCAAGGTCTCAATCACTGAGCCACAGCGCTAGCTGCTTTTACCTATTATCTTGAGAGAGGGTCTCACTAAGTTTCCCAGGCTGATTTTGAACCCCCTCTGTAGCCTACACAAGCCTTGAACTTGTAGCCCTTTGCCTCGGCCTCCCAAGTAGCTGGGAGTTAGGTCTCTGCCACCATAGCTCTCCTTCAGGGTCTTCGTAGACACTCACTCACAGAATTCTGGAGGACTTTGCAGGACCTGAACACTGTATCCACCCTCAGAAGCCTTCACAGGCAAAGGCACCATTCTATGCCAGGCCAGTCGGATGAGAAAACAGCATTTGCTGGAGCTTCCCAGCCCCAGAGGGCAAGAGCATAGTTCGCCAAAGTCAGCAATTGCCTCTGCAGGGTAGTGTTTACTGAGGGCACATACCCAAGGACTTGAATGACAGAAGCCCCTGGGTTGCCAGGGAGGAGACAGGTAATTTTACTTCCAAAAATCACGTCCTTCTCAATCTAGATCAGCACCCCGAGTGTTGTGACCCTCAATGGCTGGTGGAGTCACTAACTTCTAAGAGGGCCAATTTGAACAGCTGGAAACACTGCAGAGTGGCTAATGAAGACACTTGGAGGATTGACTTTTCTCAACTGTTTTCAAAGGTGGAAAGATTGTGGGTGTAGTAGACTGTAGCCATGGAGAAGGGTGTGCCACTCCACCTGGGCAGCCAAGTGATGGTAAGTTTTACAAGGTCCCTTCCTGGCTTCAGTATTCACGATGCAAAATGAAGAGATAAAATGCTGTCTGTCAGCTTTCATATCCGGTCCATCCTCAATGCTCTACAGTCTCTGTAAAGATTTACATAGAACTTCGTCTTGATTTTATTATTCATCGTTCATCATCTTCCACCAAAGCCTGTGGCAGCCTGTGCATACAGAAATAAGTGGTTTGTGCTCCCTTGGATGATGGAGGGGGTACTTTAAGCCCTAGGGAGCTCACCAAGCACTCAGCCTGTAGCTCCCGTCCCACATCCAGCCAGGCCTGAAGGCATTGCCTCTACATGGTCTCAAGTTCATAGGGCAAATAACTACATGACCTATGATTTTTGCAGAGCATTTCAGTCCCTGAGCCACCTGGGAATGACACTAAGAAAAGTATCCAGAGAGACACAGCAGGTAAGTTGTGGGGCACAGAGCCCTGTGGTGGAAATATTCTCTGTGTGCTGTAAATAAAGGAACTGGTTTGGCCTATGTGGAGCACCGTAGAAGTGGGTGGAGAATCAGAGGACAGGCAGGTAGAAGGAGGGTGGAGTTAATCAGTCTCCATCCGACCCCCCGAAAAAGAGCCATGTAAGTAATCTAGGTGAGCCACAGACCAGGCCACGTGGCAGATAGATTACTAGAAATGGGTTGAATTAAGATGAAAGAGCTAGCTAGTAATGTGCTTGAGACATGGGCCGAACAGTATGAAGTTAATATAAGTGTCTGATTCATTTCTTTGGGGGACAAAAGCCACCACGGGCAAGGTACGAACGTCTGGCCCAAATGAGCCCTGGAAACCTTCTACAACAGAGCCCCATGTTGACAGACAGACCTAAGGAATCAGTGGGGTCCACAGGGTAGACCTACCAGGACAGAGAGCTACAAGCACTAGTTGGGCAAGTGGCCCTTAGCCCCAGCAGTGACAGAAGAATGACTCCACACACCATACTGTGGTGGTCTGAAAGAAAATGGCCCCCAAAGGGAGGGGCACTGTTAGGAGGTGTGGCCCTGTTGGTATGGTATGTTTGTAGGTTTGTTCTTGTGCAAGGAAGTGTATCAGTATGGGGGTGGACCTCAAGGTTTCCTGTGCTCAGGATACAGCCTACTTATCTCAGGCAGCTCCCTACACCCTCGAAGATACAGGATTCTCAACTACTCCTCCAGCACCATGTCTGCCTGCACGCCATCATGCTCCACACCATGATGATAATGGACTGAACCTCTGAACTGTAAGCCAACACCCCAATTAAATGCTTTCCTTTATAAGACTTGCCGTGGTCATGGTGTCTCTTCACAGCAGTAGAAGCCCTAAGACATACACTAAGTTTTGCTCTGTTTGGTCATTCTCTCTCTCCCCAGGATGCCTAGCGTTAAGGGAGCCTCTGACTACCCTCCAGGGCTCAAATTCAAGTGCTAGGCATTGACCTCCATTTGGCAGGGATAGGGTCCAGCCCATTAAGCCATCTTTAGGGGTAATTCTGTTATAAAGTAAGTGGGAGCAAGAGAGGGGGCATAGCGAGATAGATTGTCAGTTAAGGCCACTTGCAGAGAGCCCAGGTTCAGTTCCCAGCACCCACATGGGGTTTCCAACTATCTGTAACTCCAGAAGCCACAGATGAGTCTCCTGCTTCACCTTCTCCCTTCCAGTGCTTGGGTATCAAGGTATAGCAAGGCCCCTCATTGGTAGCTTCAGTTCTTAACCTAAAATAATGGAGAAGAGTTCCATTATTGGCCAAGAGAACTTCCCAGCATTTCCTAGAATGACTTGGCAGGGTGGTGCATACCTGTAGTCAGAGGCAGGAGGATGACACAGTTAAGTCTGAGGCCGGCCTGGATTACATAGAAAGTTCCAGGCTCAGCAAGACTACATAGAGAGCCTATCTCCAAATATAAATAAGCCAGCAGACAGTACAATGAGGTGTTACTCTACCAAGTCACTTCTGAAGAATTTCTTCCCGCACTCAGTTGGAATATATGTGGACACCAGATATGAACTCGGCCTTCTCACTCCCTTAGTGGACTTATTCGACCTTAGTGGACAAATCAGCTCATTTGGGAGCGAGCATGGAGGGGGCTTGAGGTTATGTTCTGAAGACTTCTGAACGTACAAAAACTTGGAAGCAGAAAAAAGGGCAGTCAGTCATGTTGAACTATAAATGTCTCATCATCTTATCCCCTCCCAAGAATCTAGTTCTCTCATCTCCAAAGCAAACACCTTGAAAAGTATCCCCAGGGCCAGAAATCTCAGTTTGTTCCAAGATGTCCTTCTCCAGTCCATCAGAAATGACTGAGTAAGCCTTAAAAACTTCAGCTGGAACAACTCCTCAGAATTGCATATTGTCTTTGCTGAATATGGGAGTCGAGGCAACTTCAAATCAATAGGATGGTGCACTAACTCTGCGTGAGGGTACTACGCCTAGGGTCCAGGGAATTTCCCTAAGAAACCGCAGGGAAACTTGAGTGATGAAGCCAGCCCTATCACAGACTTGGCTGCAGTAACGCCCTGAGGGTTGGGGAGGCAGCTGAGCTGAATCCGCTCATTATGAAACTCCTTCACCGGTCTGCTTGGCCTGTGCTCTAAAGACCAGGTGTTGCTCGACCTGTCTGAGGCCCAACCACGTAGCCCAAAGCCTCTGGTGCTTCAAGTCAAATCAGGATTGTTGGAGTCAGTTTTGAGACCCAGGAAGAGCTGTGTGGTCATGGCCAGGCCTCTTTAGCCTACCCACACCCCAGTGTAAGGTGGAGCTAAAGGAGACACCTAAATCATTATAGGGATCGGTGCCAATGAAGTCGGAGAGGCTGTTAGCTCGGTTAGCAAAATTTTACTGCGTGCAGGCTGTGAGACCCAGCTAGCAGGCCCGAAGACCAAAAAGCCGCCATCAGTTTTGAGAGCAGAAATACCACCCACTTTCTTTCCTGGGTGGTCCCATCTTGACTTTTATTGAGGCCACCTGATCGTTCCACCCACCTTCCCCGGCATAGCTACACCAACACCAGATTCAGCTTTCCCGCTCCACTCCAGCCTCCCCCTCCGTCCCTTCCTCCAAAATAAAACGTGTGGCCGCCCGCGCCACATCTCAAAGGCACAACACGGCGGACACAGTAGGCGGTCTGCAGGCTGCGGACGCAAAGGGAAGCTGCGAGCCCAAACTTGCTCTTAGGAATTCCTGACCGAGACTCTAAGAACCACATTCCGCCCCAGTTTGTGTGAGCGAAACCCAGGCGCAGCCAGGAGCTCCGCAGAAGGGAGCAAGACGGGAGGGGAGGGGAAGAGACGAGGGGGAGGGGAGGGGGAGGGGAGAGGGGGAGGGGAAGAGACAAGGGAAAGATGGAGAGGGAGGGGGTAGAGGAAGAGGAGATAAGGGACTGACGGAGACGGACAGAATGTGCAAGGAGTCAGTACCGGGAAGGGGGAGGTGGGAAGGAGGGGGCGGGGAGGCCACGGAGTCCTTGACCTCGGAGCCTGGGCTTTGCGGTCCGTCGGTTTGTCCATAGATCTATCCCGGGCTCCTGGGTGGGCTCCCGGGGAGCAAGGCTTCCCCTGAGCGGACCCTGCAGCCTCCCGTGTTATTCTTCGTGGGTTTTACGCTGGAGAACTCCAATTCCGAGGCAGAGCGCAGACTTCCGTGGGGGCCCAGTCCGTGGGCTGAGCCGCGGACCCCGCTGTGGGGCAAGCCCCTCTGCTCCTGCTCGCTCTACGAATGAAACCTGGACTCTGCACTGACTTTGATCTATTTCCGTTGTGGTGGGTTAACCTTGCCTCGCTGGATGACGTTGCAAAAAAAAAAAAAGCTTTTAGGGAGAGGTTATCTTTAGCCCTGCTGGAAATTAGTTAAGTCAACATTCCCGGACGTGGAGCCAGTTCTCAGAGTGGAGTTTTGATAATGGAAATAGTAACAACAAATTTTAGCTAACCTATAGTCGTTCTGCATAAGGCAGTGTGGAAAAAAATCACCCCGTTGGGGAAAGCCCGGAGAATGAACGGCAAGTCTGTTAGGATGTCTATCGTGTTGTGGGGTAGTAAGTCTCACACGCTGCGTGCAGATCTTAGTGTGCACGCGTGTGCATGTGAAAGTGGTACAGTAAGAAGATCGATCATTTCTGCTTTAAACCAGCTTTGACCCTGAAGCTGCAGGCAAGTCCAATTCAGAAAATCTTCAAATGCGCACGCCTTTAATCCCAGCATTTGGGAGGCAAAGGCAGATGGATCTCTGTGAGTTCGAGGCCAGCCTAGTCTACAGAGCAAATTCCAGGACAGGCTCCAAAGCTACACAGAGAGATCTTGTCTCCAAAAACAGAAAGAAAAAAAAAAAAACTCAAATATTATTATTATTACATTCTTTAAAATTAGCTGAAAGACAAGAGAATCACACACTTTAAATTGGCACAAAGATCACTTCACAATAAGGGCAGCTCTGAAATTATAAGAAAAATTAATAAACTTAATTGAATTTAAAAAAAAAGTCCTGGCTACATCTAATCCACACCTAAAAAAACTATGTATGTATGTATTAAAAAGCTATGTATATGTCATTAAATCAGCCATACTAACCCGTGAGACCTTTAGGTGAGCAAACTCTCAAAGAAAACCTGGGAGCCCCCACTTAAGCCCTGTCACAATTAGGCTTATAGCTTGATGCCCAGGGATCCTGTGTTCTCAATCAGAGACAGTGTGTGGGAGCTCTGAGGTGGTATTGACTGTTTTGCAGCTTGTCGGTGTCTTTGTTTTATTTTGAGACCCACTTGCATCTGCCTCCCATGACATTTCCAAATTGAGATTATTCTCATAGAAAGCTGATCTTGGTGTCTTTGAAGTGATACTACCTGGCCACAGAAAGCTAGCCTCTCTTCAAGACTGTAGGCAAGGTCTACACACATCATTGGATGTGATGGCATACCTGCTCTTTACTACTGAGCCATCTCTCCAGCACTCACACTTTGTTGGACTGGAGAACAGGGTCTCACTATGGCTGGCCTGGAACTCACTGTATAGACCAAGCTGGCCTCTGCCTCCTGAGTGCTGGGATCAAAAATGTGGACCACCACACCCATCCCTAATTTTTTAATTATTATTATTATTGACTTATTGTTTTATGTTTGGGTATAAGGGTGTTTTGCTTTCACGAGCATAAGTTTTAAAAATTCTTCCCCCTTCCCTAGCAGTGGTGGCATAGGCCTTTAACCCTAGCATTTGGGAAGCAGAGGAAGGTGGATCACTGAGTTCAAGGCCAGCTTGATCTACAAAGTGAGTTCCAGGACAGCCAGGGCAACACAGAGAAACCCTATTTTGAAAAACAAAAGCAAAGAAATAAAAAGTTAAAATAAAAAATTAGCTAAATTAATAGAACAAAAATTCAAAAACTTTACATTCTTTGTATAGAAAGTTTTCTCTTGGGTCACAAACCAGCTCCCAAATCATGACTCGAGACTAATTATTAGTTATGAATGCTCAGCCTTATGCTGTTCCACTAGCTCCTATAACTTAATTTAACCAGTTTCTTTTTATCTATGTTTTGCCTCAGGATTTTTTTTTACCTTTCTTTCATTCTGAAAGTCCTACTGTATCTGGCTGGCTGGTCCTGGGCAGCTCTCTCTCTCTCTTGTTCCCATCTCTCTCTCCCCGTCTAGCCTAGATTCCTTCTCACATTTATTCTCTCTGCCTGCCAGCCCTAGCTGTCCCAGCCTAGCTATTGGCTCTTCAGCTTTTTAAAAAACCAATCAGATGCCTTAGGCACACAAAAGAACACATCTTTACATCGCTAAATAAATGCAGCAAAGATAAATGTGACACATCTTTGCCTAGTTACAATATTGCTTTATTTTCTTTCTTTCTTTTCTCATAAATTGAGGTGGAGTAAGGATAACAAAGTGGAACGTGGGTCTGTACAAATCACAATCACTGCTTAGCAAGACGGTGAGGAAAATTCACTTTTGATTTTCATGGTTACATTCCCATCAGTAAACTTACATTTAAGGTCAAAATACCTGGCATGCAGATGCCTTCATTTTAGGCTGAAGGTGAACACATCAAAAGACGAATTGAGCCCGGCATGGTGGCACACGCCTGTCATTCCAGTACTTGGGACACTGAGATGGGAGGACCCAGTTTGAGGCCACCCTGGACTGTGGAGAGAGGGAGCCCACAATACCTTAAAAACTGAAATGAAGAAAAACACAAAAGCTTGGTGTGATGGTTCCTTTAATCTCAGCACTCGTGAGGCAGAGGCAGGCAGACCTCTATGAATTTGAGACAAGCCTGGCCTACCCAGTGTTAGGTCTACACAGTGAGACCCTGTCACAACAACTTATCCCCCCCCTTTTTTTTCTACCGTTTTTTGTTAGTGTAGTAATGGGGATTGTAGAGTCCAGTGTCTTGGCGCACTAACGGCAAGCACTCCACCACTGAACTCCTCAGGTTCTCTTTTTCTACTCAGCGGGAGGAGATCTTGTCATTCTTGTCAGTGTGGAGAAACACCACACGTTGTAGTGAGTAATGATAAATCAACACTGTGTCAAGATCTAGGGATTTTTCTCACTGTTGGTGTTTTCTTGGGAGTCATGTTTCATTACTATATCATCTATCCCACAGATTGCTGAAGGTTGGGTGTCTTGGAGTTGAATCTACTGTAAGGTATAGCTGGAGAGACTTAACATGTGACCTCGTGTGCTAATGCAGCCTATACAAGACACAGGCTGAGGGAAAGGCATTTGAGGTCAATTGTGATTACTTGAGTTCAGTCCCCAGAATACACATGTAGTGCATGAATTCTGGTTAATATTCAATGAAACCCCAGAGCTGGATATTGGGGAAAGCGGAAGTATCAGAAAGAGAAAACAGACCACAGTCAATTCTCACCCAGTCAATTTCTCAAGGTAAAAGCTATCTTTAAGTGTCCTCGGCCTGGTTAGTTGCTTCTATAGAAAACCTCAGTGTCTGCCTACACCTGCCTTAAATATCTTCCCCCCCCACCCCCGCCCAGTTGTTTCACTTCCAAGTTCAACTCTACATCATAATCCTAGAGTTATGATTAAAGATATGATCTACTACTGTTTGGTTGTTAGGCCTTGAACTCACAGAAACACAGAAATATCTCTGTCTCCTGAGTAATGGGATTAAAGGTGTGAGTCACCACTCTCTGACTTTCATGGCTTGACTATGGGTGATTCTGTTCTCTGATATTCCAGGTTGATTTTATTAAATATACAATATAGCACCACATACATGGGAGAAGGAAGAAGATAATTGACCTCTGAAAGTTGTTCTGATCTTTGCAGGTGTGTATGTGGACACATGTATACACACACACACACATACATACACACACACACTAAAGGAACAGAGGGGGATAGGAAAAGCAAAGGACCCAAGCTTGTCCAGCATGCAAAGGTTAATGCTCAAATGCCAGTATGAGAGCCCGAGACCCCGGCCATAATTTAGGATACTGTCATTGACTCAGAACCTGGTGTTTCACACAGCAGAACATCAAAGGTGTTTGAGCTGGTGGACAGTATGAACTGACCACGTATTGTATCCCACACTGCAGGTGGATGGATGAGGCTCCAGTTGTCTCTGGCATTCCTCCATGCTCTTCTACAATGAATGTCCAGATTAAGGCTGCAAATGAGATTTGGGAAGTCATGTTTGATGAGAACTGTTAAAATAGCACATGGGTCAGGGGACAGCACTGCTACTCTCAGACAGTTTCCTCCTGGGGACACTGTTGGGGCCAGCAAACATGATTGTTATGAAGACACAGTCCTACCTCCCGGAAGTAACTTCAAAAGCCTGAAGAAGCAGCTTCCTTCCACGTAGGCTTCTCTTGCTTGATAATGACTGTCTTTAGATTTTTGTGAAGAGAAATTTCTACACGCATTCATAGCTATTGTGTTTAGTGTTGAGTGTTTGTTAGACAGGATCTAATCATGTAGGACCAACTGGCCTTCAATCTATTGTGAATCTCAAATTAACTTTGAATATGGTACCCTCATTCCGCCATCTCCTAAATAAGTGCTCAGGTGACAAGTTTATGCTACCATGTCTGAATCCTTAAATTTATCTTTAATTTTATTGATTCAGAATAATGAATGAAAACTAGGCGATATCCTCTTACCATTGATTGATTCATTGATTGATTGACTGAGTCTCATGTATCCCAGGTTGGCACTGAATTCACTTTACAGCCCATGATGACTTCCCACTCCTGACCCTCCTGCATGTATTTCCCAGTGTAGGGATGACAGACATAAGCCACCACCATGCCCTTCTTCGTGATACAGAGGATGAAATCCAGTGCTCCCTGAATACTAATGAGCACTCTACCAACTAAATTGTAGCCCTAGCTTGACTGACTTTAATTTTCGGCACTGAGGATTGAACAGAGTCCCCATGCATGTGAGGCAAACCCTCTGCCACTGAGCTATAGCCCAACCCTGAAGTTGATCATTAGAAACACCTTGAGACTTCCAAAGGGAGCAAATGTATCCTGCTGTTTAAATGGCTAACCTTCCAACTGCCCCAGCAAATAATCCGAGTCACTGTGTGGCTCTCGGTCATGTTCCTTGGCCTTCACGTTGGCTTGTGGACAGTATTTGTCCCTCATGAACTCACAATGGTGCCTTGGAGAACCAGGAAAAACTGATGTTGCAAAGTTACAGCACACATTTTTTAAATGCCTCAGGAAAAATCAGGTTTTGGGGAAAAAAAAAAAAAAAAAACCTCTTGTGAAATATAGTTGCTTTGTAAGAGACACGGGCACACAGTCTTCTTGGCTTAAACAAAAATATGTCTCTATAATTAAAAACCAAAAGCAAAGCAACTCCATGTTAGATTTTAAGGAAGGAATTTGTGTCCTTTTTAGATCTGCAGGGCAAGGCCTGATCTTTTCTGCAATCTTCAGGAAAGAAAACACAGTGTACATGGGGCTATTACCAGCACTTCATAAGGAGATTTTGGTGGTTTGAATGGCAGAGACCCAGCTGCTGGGGCAGGCTCTCCACTCCAAAGGGAGCGACCTGAGCTTTTAGGAAGCTCCAGCCCCTGAAATGATTACAGGCTCCTGAAGGCTCCTTGACTGTATGTTTTGTTCGCTTCCAGAGGGATGAACTAGACATATTTATGTCCTGGTATAGCCTCTCAAGGGCATTGAGAACATACGTGTGTGTAGAAATGCCTTCTGCTCCTGAACCACACACAGACACACAGATGGACACACACACACACACACACACACACACACAGACACACACACACATACACACGTCTTGCCATAGGCAGCTGTGTGAGGACCCATCTTTCAAGCCACATAGTCAATCTATACTTCTCACCACTTAATGGGCAAATTTATTCACAAGTCAAATTGAGATTCTAACACCAAGCAAAGGACTTAAAGAGAAATCATCAGGGCTAGAGAGATGGCTCATCAGTTGAGAGCACTGATCTTGTAGATGACCCAGCATCCAAATGGAAGCTCATACTTACTGTTCCGGGGGATCCAATGCCCTCTTTGAGCCTCCATGGGCATTGGGCACACATGTGCCATTTGAGGTGCTCACAAGGCCATCCTATGAGAGAGACAAAGCACACAAATCCATCAGTCACACTGGCTGATATGATCAGGTAGGTGTGGGGTTTCCTAGACGAGGACATTCCCTGCTGATGAGAGTGGACAGAGCCTAAGATAGAAGGCAAAGGCAGATTTTGGAATGTCCCACCTGATGTCCCCATGCTCTTTGCCTAGCCTCTTCAAATGAAGGCCAGATCTGGGTGAAGGCTGAACCTCCTTCCTGCTATTCTGTGATGATGCATGTTTGCCCATTTGGTTGACTGATGGAATATGTCAGGCCTGGCCATGGTTGCTTTGACATTACAAGTAGAATTCCAATGGTGAGTCTTGGAACTTAATAATTAGCCAGACTAAATAAGCCACTTGAAACCTCAACCAGTGTTCTTCCTTCCGACTATCTGAACAGGTGACCCAGCAACAAAAAACTGCAGCAAATTTATTCCCAAGCAAAGAACATTTGGAAAAATCAGGAAAGTTAAATGTTCCTCTGTTTATACATGCTAGTACATGTACACACTGATAAATAGATATGTATGCGCCACTCGCCATTAGAAACAAATATTTCCATAATAAGATTATGAGAATAATCTTACATGTTATTTATATATTATTTCTAATTTATACATATTATATATTTATATCTATAAATAATATAACCATTTGGCACATACCATATACAAAACATGGTTGAAGACTTACAATACACTGAGTGACTTCTTTTTCGTTTTATTTATGTGCATGTGTGTGCGCCTGAGCCTATGTATACATACCATGTGGGTGTGTGAGCCCATAGATGTTAAAGACGGTGTCAGATCCTCTAACTGGCATTAAAGGTAGCTGTGAGAAGCCCTGGGTCCTCTGCAAGAGCAGCAAGTACTGTCAGCCACTTAACCACCAGCTTCCCGAGTGACTTCATTTTTATTTATTTATTTAATTTTTGAAACAGGGTCTTTCTAATAGCTCTGGCTGTCCTGGAACTCCACTGTTTTCCAGGCTAGCCTCTAACTCATAGAGATTCGCCTACCTCTGCTTCCTGAGTGCTGAGATTAAAGGAATGCACACCACAACTGGAGTGTGTGTGTGTGTTTTCTTATTTTTCATTTATTGCCTTATTTCCAGACTTGATAACCACAACTGATTCCCCCAAACAAGACGGTAAATAACACTAAGCGTCTTACCTTGCAGACACAGCTGTTGTTGGAGTTGGGAAGTGAGTACACAGACGGGGAGACACTTTGATTTGGTAAAGGCCTTTCCGGAAATGCATCTGATCACAGTTATGTTTGGGTGGAGATTCTGCCTCTACGGAACTCCCCTCAGAACAAAGACGAAAGACTTGAACTTCATGTTGAGTGAGATCTATTTCCACTGCGCTGCTTGATGTTGGTTGTCGGAATGACCAATCAATGGGCAAGCCCTGGGGCACACCTATAAAAAATTGTCTTCATCCGTTCAGCTAACCTTGGAAGATCTGCCCTAAATATGGGGCTCATCTTCAGGTGACAGTCCAGAGAAAAGGAAGTCTGGAAAAGTCGGATTTTGCCGCACATTTTTGTCCCTAAGACCATCTACCTGTTAGCATCTTGTCACTGTCGCCGCCCATAGGGCTCAGTGTCTTCAGCCTTCCACAGTGGACTGCAGACAGGGCTCCTCCAGCCCCAAGAACAGAGCAATTCCCCAGCTCTCGCCTCTCCAGCGTGAGACGGCCACAATGCATGGCTTCAGCCAATCTAATGCGGACCCTTTTAATACATATGCATCCGATGGCTTTGTTCCTCTAGAGAATCCTAATACACCCTCTGTAGTGTGGCCGGCCGGGAAAAGAAAAGAAAGTCGCAGTGAAACTTGAGGGAAACTTTGCAGGCAGCGGCAATTCAAGCCATCAGTTCCAATGACGTCAGAAGCACCGGCTGTGGAAGCAGCTTGGACCAGTCAGATGCGGTTCTATCGTGGAAAATCAGACCACAGGAGGCTTGTTGGGATCACTCAACTTCACTGTCTCTGCTCACCCAGAGTTCCGCAAACAGTGAGACATTTAGTAGCATAAGAAACTTGTTTTATATTGTGATAATACAAGCCTGAATGTTTCCCAAATGTACAAATATAAAGATGCACAGTATTTCATTCCTGCATATGGAAAACAAAAACTTTTACCTCAGACGCCATGAATGCTACTCTCTTTGCTTTCCTTCAACCAAACCAAACACGATCATCTTCAGACACCAGAATCAATTAAGGAGAGATGTGTTTCCGGCCACAGATCTCTCTCATGGCTACTTGGCTTTGCCAACTGAGGATTCAAAATATAGGGGAGATTCTGTCCCAAGACAATTTAGTTACTAAAAGTGGAAGGAGGTTCGACTTTTGGTCCCTGTTAGGTTGCCAGACACTGATGGAGATCATAGTTTGGATAGGGAATGGGGTTTGTTGTTTTGAGACAGGGTCTTGCTGTGTATCTCTGACTGTTCTGGAACTCACAGAGATCCAACTGCCTCTGCCTCCAGTGCTGGAGCTGAAGGTGGGTACCACCACACCTGACAGGGTCTCTTTGTGTGGTCCTGGCTGACATGGAATCTGGATGCAAACCAAGCTGGCCTTGAACTCACAAAGATCTGCTGCCTCTGCTTTTATAGTACTGGGTTTAATTTAAAGACATGCACCACCAGGCCACCCTTTTCTAACCCTTTGAACACCATGAGTTAATCTTTTAACCCAAAACTTTACACAGACATACACACACACACATACCTTTGTATGTCTTTGAAATACCTTTTTTATCTTCTAAATTTCTTCTCCTTTTTCATTTCTTCCTTTTATCACTTGTGTGGGTGAGCATGTGTACATGGGTGAGCATGTGTACATAGGTACGCGTGTGTGTACAAACATATATGAACACACGTGGAGGCCATAAAATTATCTCAATGTTATCCTCAGCAATAATGCTAACCTTCTTTATGACAATGTTTGTTATTGGCTTCGACCCACTGATTAAGCCAGACTGATTGGACAATGAGCCCCAGAGACCCTCCTGTCTCTGCCTTATCAGTGCTGGGATTATAAATGAATAGCACCATGTGTACGTTGGTTGATGTTGTAATGATGAAAAATATGCATTTAGAACTAGCCAGTTTGACTCAGTTTAGATGGCCTCAATTGTGTTGGCTGAAATCAGAGTGTCAGAGCAGCAGAATAGTACACCTTGTTCATTCTGCCGGGCCTGATTGGGTGTTGACTTTGGCCCCGCCCACATCAGTCTCTGCACAGTCTGATCTGGTGCTCGCTGGCTTTGACGTCCACAATGAACATCTTCCATCTCTTTACAGCTGACTCAGCTTCTGAGGGACTTGGTGACAACAGTGTAGTGGTCCAGTTTGTGTCTCCCAAGCACCTTCCCGAGGGCGTTTGGACTGCTTCCGGACCCTAGCATCTAGGTCTCTGGAAGGTGGGTGGTGTGCCGATCGTTTTATGGCTGTGCGCAGCAGTAAGCTCTGCGTTTTGCTTTCAAAGCCTTTCCTTCTTCCTTCACATTTTGATGCCGTCTTGATGAAAAGCTGGGACCAGTTTTCCTTTGAGGATCCTGAGTTCGAACTCAGGTCCAGGTTCTTCTGTTTGCATGCTAAGAGCTTTGTCATCTGAGGCACGCTCAAACCTTCCTCCTCCTCCTCCTCCTCCTCCTCCTCCTTCCCCTCCCCCTCCTCCTCCTCTTCTTTGGTTTTTCAAAACAGGGTTTCTTTGTGTTGCCCTGGCTGTCCTTTGTAGACCAGGCTGGCCTCAAACTTACAGAAATCCACCTGCTTCTGCCTACTAAGTGCTAAAATCAAAGGCATAAACCACTACCACCCAGCCTTCTTTTCTTCTTCTCCTCTTCCTCCTCCTGCTTCTTCAACAGCATCTTTTTCTTTAAAATATGTTACATTGGGGGGCTGGAGAGATGGTTCAACAGTTAAGAGCACTGACTGTTTTTTCAAAGGACCTGAGTTCAATTCCCAGCACCCACATGGTGGCTCATAACTGTCTGTAACTCCTCACACATGCATACAGACAAAATACAATGCACATAAAATAAAAAATAAAATTAAAAATGTGTTAAATGTATTTATTTAGCATATGGGTGGTGTGTGTACACATGTTCTCGGGCATTTGGGGGTCTGAGGATAAGTTTCAGAAATCCCTTCTTCTACCATGTAGGTTGCAGGGATGAAAGTCTGGTTGTGGGGTTTGGCAGCAGGCCATCGCACCTGCTGTTGTAAGGGGCTGTCCTCCAAGCCAGACTGCTACTGTCTTCTGGAGTTTGGCTGGGCCTGCCAAAGGACATCACAACTGGGTTTGTTAACTGCTGGCCTTCCATCCTGGAAGGAGGAGCTGGGAGGGTCCCTCACTGGAGCATCCAACCAGCCATTCCATCCCAGTTATATGTGGTTCTGCCTAACTGCACATGGCCTTAGGAAGGTGTTAGAGTTCATCAGTAAGGAAGGATTACTGGAGTGGGCTCCAGCTACACAGAGCCTCCCAAAGTCACCAGCTCTGGGTGTGGACTTTTAAGGCCACCCCTGCTCCCGCCTACCCCTGCTCCTGTCCATAATCCATCACCCAATGCTCTATAAGGAAGCCACATAACTCACTGGTTTTCCAGAGTGAACTATGATGGATTCATACCTTGGTTCGTTGTTGGGACTTTGGGGGGGTGTCTTTTACATCCCCCCCATGGAAATAATTCTAACACTCTCTTCTTCCTTCTCTCCCCTCCCCCTCCCTCCCTTTACCTCCCTCTCTCTCTTTACAAGGTCTCTTTCCATGTACCCAGGCTAGTCTGGCACTCTCCATATAGCCCAGACTAGCCTCCACCTTCTTGCCTCAGTTTCTGGGGTGCTGCAATTAAATACACACCAGCTCCCTTAACTATGCCTGGTACTTTCTCTGAGATCATTTCTTGGGTTTTGTTTGTTTGTTTGTTTGTTGGGTTTTTTGGGGATTGTTTTGTTTTTATAAATATAGATCCTGTGATGTCTATTCTTGGTCAACTTGACTACATCTGGAATGAACTAAAGCCCATGCAGCTGTACACACCTGTGAGGGACTGTTTTCTTAATTAAATAATCTCGGAGCACCCACTTTTAAACTGGCTCTTCTGAGATGGGAAGAGCCACCTTTAATCTGGCCACACCTTCTGCCGGCAGCCCATGTAAAGAACCTGGAGGAAGGGAACTTGTTCTCTTTGCCTGCTCGGTCGGTCCTTCATGGCCTTAGATGCTACTTCTTCAGGATTCCAGCATATTCTGATGACCAGCTGAGACATTAGCCTTGTGAGCTAAACAACTGGATTCTTAGACCTTCCATTGGTAGAGGGCCATTGTTGGACTAGCTGAACCATAGGCTGTAATAATAAATTCATATATATTTGTGTGTGTGTGTGTGTGTGTGTGTGTGTGTGTGTTCTATAACTTCCATTCCTATAGAGAATCCTGACCAATACAGACCCTAAATAAACTGCTTATTCTGCAGAGGGCAAAATAGTCCATATACATAGAGTTCCCTGGCTTTTAACTTTCTAACTAATGCAGATCTTAGCGGCCAGAGGCCAGTCTAATACATCACAAATAGGGGGAGGGGCTCATGGACCCCAAACCTGAGGCCAGATGCAGAGCTTCTAAGAAGGGGGACCCTCAAAGACTTTTCTTTTTCTTTCTTTCTTTGAGATAGGGTCTCACTCTACAGCCCTGAGGCCTCCAACTCACCGAGATCTTCCTCCCTCTGCCTCCCCAATGCTGAGATTAAAGGGACCTCAGGGACTTTTCCTAATGTAGCATTTCAAGCAACTGCTGGAAATTGTTAACAGGAAGTTAGCTAGAGTCCGATGTCACCTCCCAGGCAGTTCATGTGACAAGCAGTAACAAGTGGACCCCAACATCCATAAACACACACTGCAGGCCCCCAGGATGAGATCAAAGGCAGAAGGCAGCATCCATCTCATTTTAACAACAGCATTTTGATTTAATAACCGGTTTGTCATTGAACGTGTGGGGTGGAATGAAGTGTGGTGTGCTGTTGTAGAAATTTATACTGTAAATCTTCTTTAAAATTGAGTGGCTCCCCAAGCCGTCCTGACTTCCTTTAGGCTGTAGCTGTAGGAATCTGAGGAATCAAATTTTTATAGGATGAATTAATCAAGCCTATGTGGAACCATCAGCATTTAAATTTAATAACTAGTTTCTTGATAACTGCTTGGGATGGAATTAAGTAATGTGTATTCCCGGGGTGATGTATTATGCCAAAGAGTCTAAATACTGACAAAATTATACATGGTTCCTCAGAAACCTAACTGACCTGAGGCTGGAACCACATGATTTGAAGGAATCAAACTGCTTGTTGAATTAATCAAAGCTTATCAATTCAAGCAGCTGGGGAGATGACTCAGGGGTCATGAGCACTGACTGATCTTCTAGGGGTCCTGGGGTTGGTCCGGCACCTACATGATGGTGCCAATAACTGCTCATAACACCAATTCCAGGGGATCCTACACCCTCCTCTGGACTCTTTGGGTACCGTATGCATGTGATGCATGTGCTTATATGCAAACAAACACTTATATACAAAAAGACAAAAGAAATTAAATCTGGAGCCAACTGTGGTAGGGCACACCTTTAATCCCAGCATTCAGGAGGCAGAGGCAGGTGGATTTCTGTGAGTTCAAGGCCAGCCTGGTCTACAGAGTTCCAGGACAGCCAAGACTACACAGAGATATCCTATCTCAAAAAAAAAAAGAAATTTTTTTTAATGTTACTAATTCAGTGAAAACTAAATTGACTTATTCAAATGGTGATAATAGCTATTAGCTCGGACTACATATACTTTACCTGAACCCAAATCTTTTTTTTCTTTTTTTTTTTTTTTTTTTTTGCCTTGGTGTTTGCCTATTTATTATTTATTTATTTATTTGCCTTGGTGTTTGCCTGGAACTGAAACTACAGACAGTTGTTAGCTGCCATGCGGGTGCTAGGAATCGAACCCAGGTCCTCTGGAAGAGCAGACGGTGCTCTTAACCGCTGAGCCATCTCTCCAGCCCCCTGAACCCAAATCTTAAATGGATGATAATTGCACAGCCAGGTTTGGAGATGGGTTTTGGCAGGGCAGAGGAAGAGGGGTGTCTTTGGTACAAATAATCATCAACACAAGATTCTTCTGCTTCATGATGGTGTGAAGATAGGAAAATGGAGGTTTGATTTTTGTTTCTCTTCCTGGTCTACTGATTGTCCTCTGTCGTGATGCTGGGGAATGGTGGCCAGCCCAATCAGACCTGAGTCCTGAGGAGAGACTCCTGAGTGTGGTGGTGGCTCTAGCCATCCCATAGGTTAGGATTCTGGTTAATTTGGCTTATGATCATTTCTATTTGGGAAGAGTTTCTGGGGATACCTGCCCACCTGACTCAGTGAGCCTCTTCATCAGACTCACACTTTTGAGGCCTGGGGTTTCTTGCAAGACCCAGGCATTCTCTCCCCAGATAATTCCAATATTCAAACACCATGAGAACAAAGTCCCCATGCCTTTAATTTCAGCACCCGGAGGCAGGAGGCTCTCTAAGAATTCGAGGCCAGCCTGGGCTACAATGCTAGATAGTTTTATGACAACTTGATATAAGCTAAAGTCATCTGAGGGCAGGGAAGTCTCTGCAAGATCAGGCTGGAGGACATTTTCTTAATTGTGGTTGATGGGGGAGGGCCCATTCCATTGTGGGTGGGGCCATTCCTGGGCAGGTGTCCTGAGTTCTATAGGAAAGCAGGCTGAGCAGCCATGAGGAGCAAGCCAGTGAGCAGCACCCCTGCTCCCCATGGCCTCTGCATCAGCTCTGCCTCCATGTTCCCGCCCTGTTTGAGTTCCTGCCCCTGCTTCCTCTAATAAGAGACTACAATGTGGAGGTGTAAGCCAAATAAAACCTTCCCTCCCCAGCTTGCTTTTTGGTCATGATGTTTCATCACAATAAAAGAAACCCTAAAACAGCTACAGTGAGATCCTAGCTCAAAATAAATAAAGGGGCTGGAGAGATGTGTAGTTGTTTTGTTGGGGTGGTTTTTTATACTCTTTGGGGCCCCGCCACACATAAATACATGAAGACTTATTTTTATTTATGAATGTCCGGCTTTAGCTTGGCTTGTTTCTAGGCAGGTTTTTTTTTTTTTAACTTAATTTATTCTGTCTACCTTTTGCCTCTGGGCTTTTATCTTTCTCTATTCTATATACCTTTCTCTCCTTCTTACTCCATGGCTGGCTGTGGCTGGTGCCTGGCATCCTCTTCTCCTCTTTTTCTCATCCCTCCCTCTTCTATTTATTCCCTCCGCCTGCCAACCCCACCTATCCTTTCTCCTGCCTCACTATAGGCCGTTCAGCTCTTTATTAGACCATCAGATGTTTTAGACAAATTAACAGCTTTACAGAGTTAAACAAATACAACATAAAAGAATGCAACACATCTTTGCATCAATAAACAAGTCTTCCATAGCATTAATGAATGTCACACATCTTAAGCTGATATTCCACGACAGAGATGGCTCTACAGTTAAGAAAACTCACTGCTATTTTCTTTTTTATTATTATGAATAAAGAAGTCACATTTTCTATCCTTGTATATCCTTATACAAGGATATACTCTTATCCCTTCCCCTTCCCACCACATCAGGTCATTCTCTTCTCCACATCTCCCCATCCCCCCCCCAAAACTCACTGCTCTTACAGAGGACCCTGGTTTGGTTCTAGCACCCACATGAAGGCTTACAACTGCTTTAACTTTAGTTCCATATGACCTAGCTCCCTCTTCTGGCTTCCTCCGGTAATTCATGTACACAGAAACACTGCTCATAGAAATGCAGGAGAACAGACATGTACATATATATAAAAGAAATACTAAAAAAATAACAAGCCTGACATAGTGATGTGCATCTTTAATCTCAGTACTTGTGAGGCAGAGGTAGGTGGATCTCTGTGAGTCTGAGGACAGGCTGATCTACACATTGAGTTCCAAGCCAGACAGGAGTACATAGTGAGATCCTATCTAGGAAAAAATAAAAACTCAGTCAGTGACTCACGCCTTTATTCCCAGCACTCAGGAAGCAGAGGCAGGTGGATCTCTTTGACTTCAAGGCTAGTTTGGTCTACAGAATGAGTTCCAGGACAGCCAGAGCTATACAGAGAAGCCCTGCTTTAAACAGCTAGTGTTTTATATACTGCGTTTCTCCAGCCAGGGACTTATGTAGCCCAGTCTGGTCTCAGGCTTGCTAGCCCGCTGAGGGTGGCCTAGAACTCTTGATTCTCTTGCCTGCTGGGATCGCAGCACGTGCCCCTTGTTTGAAGCCTGGGCAGCTTCTAGGTCCTCTCTCCTTTCCCACTGTTGAGCTTTGCTAACATGAGTCACTATACCCGACCCACCAGATGAGTTTAAATTATTTTTTTTTTAAATTTTTAACCAGGCAGGACTCTTTGGAGTTTTAGTTGGTGAGTCTCTGGGTCTAGAAGAAGGTGTTAGGCCTCTTGGTGGTGAACCGTGGCTTGTGCTGGCACCGCAACCCACGGTGGGGCACCGGGAACTTGATCTTGGAGTCGTGGAACTGCTTGACTGCGGGCCGACGGCACTTGCCGGCTGCAATCTCCTCCACCTTCATGATCTGGATGGAGTGTGCGCGGGCACGATGCTGGGCTCTCATGTCTCAGTAGCACTGTGTGCCAGCACCGGCAGTGGTCAGGTCCTGGTACTCCCGGTACATGCTGTGTGTGCCACTGCGGGAGTCATAACGCAGCCAGATGCCGAAGTTCTTCACACGCATTGGTGATTTCTCCAACACCTGCCCGCAGTACACTGTCTCCCCAGATGACTTCTTCATCTTCTTCAGCTGGGACACCAAGTACCGGAAGCGGGACTTGGCCAGCACATGGTTGGGTGTGAAGATTCGCATTCGGTAGAGTGCTGGCGTGTGGCACTTTGGGGTGGGCAGACAGCGCCCCACCACCTTGTATTCCCCAAGTGTGCCCGAGGTCTGCATGGCGCACATCCTCGTCTGCCGCCAGTCACAAAAAGCTAAAAAAAGTTTTGTGTCTGGAGAGATGGCTCAGTGGTTAAGAGCACTGAATGTTCTATCAGAAGACTCTGGTTCAGTTCCCAGCAACCATATGACAGCTAACAACTGTAACTCCAAGATCTGACACCCTTACACAGTTATATATGCAGGCAAAACACCAATTCACATAAAATAAGAATAAATAAATTAAAAAAAAAATGTTTTGTATGTGTGGTTACAAAACAACTCTCACTAAAACCGGAGGGGAATGTAGTCCTCTCCTGTGACAGGGTGTTGGACTCTTCTTGTAAAAACAGAAAGAGAAGGCTAAAAATGGCTGAAGAGAGTTCCCAGGCTGATGGTCCAGCCCCACAGAGCCAGCAGGCAACCCAGAGCCCTTGACCTGCCAGAGCCCCAGCACAGCAGCCTCAAATGGCGCTCACACTTAGCGCCCTCACCAGCCAGGAGGAAGGAAAGGACTGATTCCACCTTGCACCTCACCAGGCCTTTGCTCCTCGGAAGACTGGACCTAAGGCACACAGGCAGAAACCCAGGCTGCTCCCCACACTAGGCAGGAAGCAGATGAGCTCGGGTTCAAGGGTGGGGAACCAAGCATCAGCCTGTGAGCGATGCTGGAGCCTTCCACAGGACAAGGCCCTGCACACCCTTTCAAGTCAGCTCTCCCACCTCAGGAGAGCCTGCTGTGGCTATGTGGGGCCTGAGTTTAGTGTCCAAAGCTGACAGGCCACCTGCTCCTCCTCCCCCTCCTTCACTTCCTCCTCCACCTCCTCCTCCTCCTCCTCCTCCTCCTTCACCTTCTTCTCCTCCTCCCCCTCCTTCACTTCCTCCTCCACCTCCTCCTCCACCTTCACCTTCTTCTTCTTCTCCTCCTCCTCCCCCCTCCTCCTACTCCTCCTCCTCCGTGAAGCTCTGCTGGCTTGGAAATCTCTCTGTAGTCCAGACAGTTCTCTAACTTGTAATCCTCCTGCCTCCGTCTCCAGAGTTCTGAGACTACAGTCGTACATCACCACGTCTGACCCTCATATTTCCTTATTCGGTCAGTTTCCTCCCTCTCAACCTCCCTCTTCTTATTTATTTTGAGACAAGTTCTCACTATTTAATCAGGGTACCCTGAAACTCATTCTGTAGCTCAGGTTGGTCTTGAACTTGTGACAATCCTTCTGCTTCAGCTTCTCAAGTACCGGGTTACAGGTGCCACCATACCTGGCTCTACTTTCATTTTTTATTTTTTTTTCCCCTGAGACAGAGTCTTACTATGCAATTCAATCTGGCCTCGACTTCACTATATAGCCAGGCTGGCCTTGAACTCCCGGCAATCCTCCTGCCTCAGATTCCTAAATGCTGGGCTTATAGGTATGCTTACACCTTATGCCTTATAAATACAATCACACATTCCTATACCCAGATTCCTCATTAATCAAAAATATTTTAAGTCACTTTGAAAAGTCATCTATATAGATCATGTAGAGATTTTTTTTCCTCTCCATTAATCACTAAATAACAATATAACAGCTACTTCCATAGCATCTGCCTTGTAGGTC
Source organism: Sigmodon hispidus (assembly GCA_004025045.1). NCBI lineage: Eukaryota > Metazoa > Chordata > Mammalia > Rodentia > Cricetidae > Sigmodon > Sigmodon hispidus. Next base: position 49,613 of record PVIH01013926.1, read on the forward strand.
AGCTAGGGATGACTGGAAGTATTCAGGAAGGTAAGTGTATGTTCTAAACAAACATCCATCACTTCATAGGGGAAAAAACACCTGTGGACTTTTATATCTTCAGAGAGGACCCGAAATCAACACCCTAAAGGACTTTGGAATCTTTGTAGTCTTGTGTTTTCAGGAGAATTGGCAGAAGACACGGAAAAGGAAAAAAAAAAAAATGTAGAAAGGGCTGGGGGTGTGTCTCAGCAGCAGAATGCAAAGCCTTGGGTTCCACTGACAGAACTGGACGCTGTGGGTGAGCTAGAGAGACCGAGGATTCAGAACAATAACTGAGTCAACCGTCGGGGAAGACTGGGCACCTTGAACATCGGCTGTGCTGAGTTCTGCCAGCCAGCTTCCTCAGGTACTCACATTACCCCTCCGGTCGGCATCAGCACACGAGGGAGGTTACTGCTATTGCCTGCCTGCCTCTTCTCTTCCCCTGCCCTCCGTCGGCACTGTGCACGATGGGAAAATGAAAGCTACCCTTTGCACTAGTGCTCTGGCCTCCATCGCCGTGCGCTGCTCACAGGGGCATGCGGGAGGCCAGAGAGGCCTTGGCTCCTGCAGGGGCAGCAGCTGGCATGCTGCCTGGGCAGCCACCTCCAGCTGCAGCTGTTGCTGCTATTTGCAACACTCCACATCCTGAGCTGGCTCCTGAGGCCTGCCCCTTAGAGAGTGTGAATACAGCCTGAGGAGAGTGGGCAGGACTCTGTCTCAACCTGGCCCAGGAGGGGACTAGGGGAAAGAAGTGGCCCGACTTGAACGTTACAGGGTCTTGAGGGGACGGTGGCCTGGCGTCCTCAGCATCAGCAAATGACCAGTTCTTGTCCAGGCCACTGAAACAGTGAGCACTTTGGACTGTTAGTAAAATTTGAAAAAGAACCAACTTCCTGGAATCTTTGTGGAAAGGACTCTTCAGACTGAGTGACCACTACCACCAGGTGCTTGCTTTATTATTTTCAGGACATTAGTAGAGTCTAAAATTCTCTTTACATATGTGTTTCCTTGTTAATTGCGTGTTGAATAGTCAGGTAGGTCATAGACACTTTTTGTGAAGGAAGTAGCTGGTCTGTTTTGCTCCAGGGCCAAGGCCAGTGTCTGACTTAACAGTTAAAGGAACAGATAGGTCCAAGACTAGCCAGTCACCTACCATCTAGCATATCTTTAGTGTTTCAACCTTCTGTTTGGACAAGGTGGTTTCATGTACCTATGGAAAGGAGCTGGTTATATTTGAGAATAAAGAAATGTATCTTTAGGGGGCTGGAGAGATGGCTCAGAGGTTAAGGGCACTGACTGTTCTTCCAGAGGACCTGAGTTCGATTCCCAGCATCCACATGGCAGCTAGCACCTGTCTGTAATTTCTTTTTTTAAAAAAAATATTTATTTTTATTTTTGTGTAAGGGTGTCAGATCTTGGGATTACAGACAGTTGTTAGCTGCCATGTGGATGCTGGGAATTGAACTCAGGTCCTTCAGAAGAACAGTCAGTGCTCTTAACCGCTGAGCCATCTCTCCAGCCCCAGTCTGTAATTTCAAGATCTAACACCCTTACACAGTTCTACATGCAGGCAAAACACAAATTCACATAAAATAAAATAAAAAAAATAAAAAGAAATGTATCTTTGGAGAAATGATTCAGTAAGCCCGGGTTCAGTTTCCGGTTCCCACACGGTAACTTACAACATCCTGTAACTCCAGTCCCAGGCACAGTTATCCTTGTCTGGCCACCGAGGGTATGAGACACATATGTGGTACACATACCTAAACACAGATAAGAACTCCGTACCCATAAAATAAATCTTGAACTAAAAAAATAAATGCTTTCTTGGAACACAGCAGTTAGGAGCACTTGATTTTCTTCCAAAGGTCCAAGTTCAGTTTTCAGAACTCACCCCACATCTGGCTACTCACAACTGCCTAGAGCTCCAGCTCCAGAAGATCTAATGTCGTCTTTTGGGCATGCACACATATACACATAAGAAAAACATAAAAAGTAATGAGTCCTTCCTAGCTTTATGATTTTTAATTTGTTACTACTACTATTCTTTATACCTTTTTGGGCTAGGATCTTACTGTGCATCCCTGGCTGGCCTCGAATTTACTATAGACACCAGCCTGGCTTTGAACTCATGGAGCTCTGCCTACTTCTGAACTCCTGAGTGCTTGGGCCACCACCCGGGAGGTGGTGACATAGACTTTCTAGATGTATTATCTTCTTAACCTGCAGCATAGAATTGGGATATAAGTGGTCTTTACTGATTCTTTCGATGGTGTATGTCACTAATTAATGAACTCTCATGTCATTAAAAGAAGGTAAAATTATAGAGTAGGAAAAAGATTTATACTTAGTATAACCCTGAGCATAATAATTTAGAAAACCTTCACTTAGAACCTGGTTAGAATAAGAAATTTGGAACCTGGTTTGATGTAGCAAATCTGGCCTACTGACAGGTTTCCTGATTGGTGCATTCAGTGAAACTTGGGCTTTGGTAAAGAATGAATGAAATTTCTCTCTCTCTCTCTCTCTCTCTCTCTGTGTGTGTGTGTGTGTGTGTGTGTGTGTGTGTGTGTGTGTGTGTAGGTCAGAGGGCAACTTCGGAGTCAGTGCCTACCCCCACCCTGTGGGTTCTGGAACTGAACTCAGGCTTATCGACCGATGTCTTTACCCTCTGACCCGGAAAAGCTTCCTTTTTGTCTCCTCCTTGTCTTTCCTCCCCCTCCCTCCTCTCTCCCCTCCCCCCCTGCCCCATCCACCCTCATTAGTGGCTCAGCCTCCCCAGTGCTAGAATGACAGGTGTGTGCCACCACACTGGGCTAAGGGACATTAAGTGCATCCCAATCCAGGGCAGCTCAGCAGTAGAATGCTTGCCTAGTTAGGTACACACACACAGTACCATCAACAAAAGGGGAAATTTCTCTGAACGTTAAACATTTTAGACTTATATATTTTTTTATTTTTTATTTTTTTTTTTATTTTTTTTTTTTAAACTTTATTTATTTATTTATTTATTTGCCTTGGTGTTTGCCTGGAACTGGAACTACAGACAGTTGCTAGCTGCCATGTGGGCGCTGGGAATCGAACCCGGGTCCTTTGGAAGAGCAGACGGTGCTCTTAACCGCTGAGCCATCTCTCCAGCCCCCTATATATTTTTTTAAAATCATCCTAAAAGAAAAAGACTTTCCAAAGTAGCCATGATTTCTGGAAACGCTGGCATGGTATCATGAGACAATACGGTATCAGTGAACAAAGCAGTGTCCATTTTCCCTAAGGTCCTATCCCCTCTATAAAGCTATGTCCGTATTTCTTGGCGGCATATCAAATCCTTCTGGGTACCTGGGTCACATGATATGAGAATACAAGCTTATAGAAATGGCATGTTACTCAGCATCAGGCCAGCTGTTAGGATATATAGTTTCTTTCTGAGTAGGGAAGCAATTGTTCGTGGACATCTTAATCTGTGTCTCCCTCTGGCCTCTCTCCCTTCCCATGGTCCAGTTTGCCTATGAGGCCAGCCTGCCTCAAACTCCCCCACCTCCTGCTCGGCACCCCGCGGGCAGCATGGCAGGCTGGCCCCAGTGCAGGAGGAACAGCTGCCAACATCTGGGACTCCTTGTCCTTCCAGGAGTGACGAACCTAGAAATATGTTTAGTCACTCAAGCAAAGTGGAAAGTGCTGGGCCTCTGCCAGAGTTTGTTTTCAGTTGCTGTGATAAAAACACTGCCTAGAGCAAATAGGAGAGGAAAGGGGGATCTTCCTCTGGAGTTCCAGTCCGTCATTGAGGAAGGCTGGGGAAGAGTTCAAAGCCAGAACCTGGAGGCAGGAACTGAAGCCGAGCCGTGGAGGGGCACAGCACTGCTAGCTGGCCTGCTCCTAGCTTAGGGTCAAGCTACCTTTCTTACACAACCCAGGGCCATGTCCAGGAGTGGCAGCGCTCACATTGATCTGGGTCCTTCCCACGTGAACCATCAATCAAGAAAATGCCCACCCCCCACACTTATCTACAGGCCAGTGTGATGAAGGTCACTCCTCGGTTGGACCTTCCTCTTCCCAGGCATCTCCAGTTTGTCAAATAGACAACATTGACTAGCAGACCCCTCCTGTTGATTTAATAGAAGGTGGAAAGTTGAAATCTGGGTTCATGGACTTTTCCTGAAAGCAGCGTGGGCCAGGAGAGGGGGCACAGACAGCCTGGGCCCATGATCCTACAGAGTTTGGAAACGAGAAAAGAATCTGTTAGGAGAGAAGAAAGCTTCCCACAGCCATGTGCAGACCTCAGATCCCATCCTGCTCTTCCCGGTGGCACTCGGCACCCCTCGGCCTGACTAGCCTCTGAGGAAGAATGGGTCCTCTGAGTCCTGGGGAGAACACACAGGCCTGCGGTGGTGCACACCCTTACCCCATACTCAGGAGCAGAGGCCGAAGGATTGCTATGAGCTCAAGACCTGGTCTACAGAGAAAGTTCCAGGACAGCCAGGGCTACACAGAGAAATCCTGTTTGAAAAACAAATAAAACACACACACAGGACCTGAGAGGGAGGGAGGCTAGGCCAGAACTCGTGCTGGGTATGGGCTGGCTACCTGAGGACTTCCATCACACACTGAAAGCCTTTGCGAGGAAAATAGGGTAGTGACCTTGGTCTTATTTATCATCTGTGTATTAGGAACCATGCAGGTCACATTTTGGTTAGTGCGAGGAGACATATGCCCAACAAATGATACCGCACAGCGAGTGGTGCGGTATCATCCTGGCTCTCTGTTTGAAATCCCTTTTTAAAATATCGGCTGGAGAGCTGGCTCAGCCATTAAGAGCACTGGCTGCTCTTGCAGAGGACCTGGGTGCAGCTCACACCCACATAGCAGCTCACAACCATCTCTAACTGCAGTTCCAGGGGAATCTGATGCCCTCTTCTGGCCTCTATGTGCACTACATGCACACAATGTACTTACATGCAGGCAAAATACTCATACACATAAAAATAATTTTTTTAAAGACTATAAGAAATCCAAATGTGATTTAACATCTTGATTCCAGCAGCCTAGGCATGGAAGAGGCGAATGGATCTCAACCAATCTGGTCTGGTCTTCAGTGTCCTCCAGGGCTACATAGTGAGGTCCTATTACAGAGAGAGAGAGAGAGAGAGAGAGAGAGAGAGAGAGAGAGAGAGAGAGAGAGAGAGAGAGAGAGAGAGAGAGAGAGATCTTCAAAGCAGAAAAAGTTTCACCTTGGATGTGGTGGTTTTGACTAGATTTACTGAAAGGAAATCTTGCTTAGTTTACTTTTTTAATCATTTTTCTCAGAATTTTTTTCCCTCTAGCCCTCGGACATGATGTCAGATGGGTTTTATTTTGTGTAGTGGTAAGACTAGGTCCCGGGAAAGAGTCCGCAGACTGTTGAGATGATCACGGAAGAAGGTTCTGGTCATTCCATCTCTCACCTAGCTGTTTTGGGGAAGGCCACAGTGGACGATGAAGCCCTCCGCATTCCGGGGCCCCTGGGGGAAGAATGTGTTTTGTAGAAATTCCTTTGGCTTTCTGAAAACTAGTAAAAACTGCTCCTTTATTAGTCCATGGCAGTGAAATCTCCAGAAAACAAAAACAACACCCTAGATTCCGATTTTCTTTCATGGAAACGGGGCTTTCAAAGAAGGGGCTTTGAGTAGGCCCTTCCAACAATAGGAAAATGATAAGTGATAAAAATTCCCCCAGGACAGGAACTCGGAACAGTTACACAGGAGAGCTCCTGGCTGGGCCTGTCTCCCTGGTGACCGCTCCAGCCTCTAGCCCTGGCCAAAGTTCCAGCCTGTAACTTGCCAGAATGACTGGCGAGCATGGCCCAGCTCCCATCCTGGCCAAGCTCATGTGCTTAGTCGCTGCCTTATGGTCGGCTGGCCCTCAGAGCAAAGACCTAAAGTGGCCACGGGGCTCCTACACAAGGAGGGCTCAAAGTCACTGACGTCTTCTTTTTAACATCCTTTCTACAAATACTTAGCCTGTGGGGATATGGAGGTCAAGAAAGGTGCCTGTGTCTTTAACATCATTGGTCTGTTAATGTGCCCTTTCAAAGTGGGAAATATACGGTAAAAGAGAAATATATTTTTATGATTTTTTTCTGTAATCACTCTCCTTTTTCAGATTTATTTTTTATGAGCATTGGAGTTTCCCGGCGTGTAAGGCTGTATGAGGGTGTAGGGTCCCCTAGCACTAGAGTTACAGACAGTTGTGAGCTGCCCTGTGACGACTGGAATCGAAGGCATGTGCTACCACCCCGGTGTCTTGTTTAGTACCTTTTTAAAGTTTTTTGTTTTTTTTTTATATTTTTTTATGTGAATTGGTGTTTTGCCTGCATGTATAACTGTGTGAGGGTGTCAGATCTTGGGAATTACAGACAGTTTCGAGCCACCATGTGGGTGCTGGGAACAGAATCTGAGTCCTTTGGAAGAGCAGCCAGTGCTCTTAACCACTGAGCCATCTCTTCAACCCAGTTTTAAGCATTTTTGTCAATAATAGTTGACAACTACTTGGTCTTAAAGTTAAGGAAGAAAAATTACATGTGGCAGAAA
>PVIH01013927.1:0-56203 GCA_004025045.1 Sigmodon hispidus
CTTATTGCTTTAGCTAAAACTTCGAGAACTATATTGAATAGATAAGGGGAGAGAGGACATCCCTGTCTAGTTCCTGACTTTAGTGGGATTTCTTTGAGTTTTTCTCCATTAAGTTTGATACTGGCTGTCGGCTTCTTGTAAATCGCCTTTATTATATTTAGGTATTCTCCCTGTATTCCTGATCTCTCCAGGGCTTTAAATCTCCTCACTCTGCTCTTTATTGCTGCTTACTGCTTACATTGGCCTACTGAGGATGTGCCTCTGGGTCTATCTTGTTAGGGCTGTCAGATGAGGCTCTGACCTCAACAACTCTGATAACAAGAACATTTGAAGGCAGAAGGTACATATACCCATACATCTCAGTTACTAGTACTCTGTTTTTCGGGCTTCAACTTTTACATTCCCAATTTAGGCTCCAAATTGGGAACCCTAGGAAGCAGGCAGAGAAGCACACACTTGACCTTGAAATTTTATCATTCAGCCACCATGGAGTTCTCCTGTGGCTAGGCTCAATGTGGTCCTAGCTACACTGGAATAAAGTGGGATGGATTTGGTGCCCGCTCCTTTTGGACTGAGATTCACTCACATGTGGAGTGCGTGACATGTTCAAGGTCATGCAGGTCTTTTCTATGTGCTGTTCCTACTTTTGCGGTGCTAGAGGCAGAGCCTTCTAGGCTGCCAAAATGCAATTGTGTCGAGTATGTAAGTGTATTAGCCTATGGGACTACTTTCATTCACAGCAGCACAACTTCCCATTTCCTCTTTGTACAGATTAGCCAGTCACATCAGATAGTGAAGTCCAGTTCACACCAATGGGATGAGACAAAGCATCACCCATGGCTCAGGGATGAAAGAGGCCATTTTGCCAAGGATGTTCACTAGCCCAGTTTGGCTTCTGGCTCACCCTTTTGCATAAATAGGGATCCTCACATTGTGTGCTTCTTTGTGTGGTATGGAGGTTATTCTTTTCCAGACAAAGTGACCTGACATGGATATCTTCTTAGTTGCCTCTCTGGTATGCACAAGCACAAAGAGGCCTTGCTGCTTGTGTTCACTTCTCGTGGCCATGATGAGCTATTCCTACAATTTTGGAAGTTGAAGGGAACAAAAATCTGATCTCTCACAGTTCTGGCAGTAAATCTGCAATCAGCACAACAGAGGTGAAGATCTCTTTCAGAGGGCTGTGATTTTTTTTTTTTTCTTTCTCAGCTTCTGGTGGTTTTAACATTCCTTGGTTTACAACCACATCAACCCAAGCTTTACAGCTAACACCTTAGAATCATTTTACATTAACTTGTGTGTATGCGTGTGTACACACACATTTGAGATTTACTTCTCTTTTTAAAAGGACATTTCTGATGGCACCTGCATAATCTAGGATAATCTCCCCATCTCAAGGGCCTCACATCTGCCTGATGCTTTCCCCTTCTTTTCTTCAAACAAGATAGCATTTTGACTGGTAGAGATTATTGGGGGCCATTATTCAGCTTGTAATGGCATTTCTCCAGATCCATGGATGCTTTGAGAAGAGGCCACTGGTATTTATCTTTGATCTCCAAAGAGCTCTCTGTTCAGGGCCAAAAGGCCGGATTTGGAAAGTCCAGTCCCACAGAGGCCCAGGGAAGATCCTCCCTAGGTTACTTTTGCGGAGTTCACACCCACAGGAGGATCTGACCTTCTATTGCCTGGCTTACATGCAGGCTCCCTGTTGTCTGCTCCAGGTCCTTCCTGGGGTGGGGGTAGGATGGGGTGGGGGTTAGGGCCTCTCTAACTGTGTCTGAACCCTGAGCTTACTCAAGGCTGCTAATGTGAGGAGTGACAAGAAGGTCCTGGGATGATCTGAGGCTGAGGTGGAAGAAGGAAGAAGGCTGTTACCATCTGCCTGGGACAAAGCTCTTTGGTCTGGTCCCAGGCTGAAGGCTGCCAGCATCCTTTGGCCTTGCCCTCTTAGCAGAAGGCTCACAGAACTTCCCAGGGGGAACTGATTCACAGTCTCCCAGACTCCCAGCACTGCCAAGACTGATAAGCACTGGAGCAAAGCTTTGCCACATCTTGTTAGAGCCAGATGCAAGGTGGGGACTCTGTGTGCCACATGCAGAAACAGGAACCTTTGAAGTGCAAATCTGAGCTACTGAAGGGTCCTGGTTATGTAAAAGGAGGTCTCCTCCCATCAGGAGCTGGGAGGGTAAACTCGGGGTGCTTTAAGTCACCAGCATCAAATTGCAGCAGTGGATTTGCCTGAAAGATGTCATGCATCTGTGGTTAGATGTTGACCGGCAGCATCTTCTTCTCTGTCTGCAGCCTCAAGCTTGGAGTCTTGGCTCTCCAGAGCAGTGCCCATTCCCACCGGTCTCTAACCATGTGGAAACCTCAGAGACTCGATTTTCCCCACATGAAAGGACCCCTTTAACCATCACCTCATTCCTGACCCTTGCTTACTACTGTCCTCTTTAGTTAAAAAATAGAATATGCCTATTTTTGGAAAGGGCAAAGAACCTAGGAAAGCAAGGGATGTAGACAAAGAGCCGGGAAAGATGAGATCACAAATTGTCCCCTAAAGCCACTTCGGTTTTAGCCCAGTTGAAACTCATTTTGGACATTGTGCCTCCCAAACTGAAAGCATATAAGAGGACACATTATTATTTTAAGCTGTCAAGTTTGTGACAATTTGTTACAACAGCCACAGGGACTTAGATCAAGCTTCCCTTCTTTTATTAATAGAATTAAAATAGTTTATTGTCTCTTAGTTCCTGACAAGAGCACTTGGCGCCAATCTGTTGCACAAATTCTAATTGGTCTTATAACAAAAACTTGGAGCCAGATATTGGGGTAAAACTGAAAGATCAGAGGGACAGAGGAACAAGCCACAGAATAAGGGAAGGGGAAAAAAGCCCAGGGGCAGGCCGTAACAGAAGGGTCGGACTATTGTCTCCTCCCGCCTTATATTCCTTTCTCTGCCCAGCCATCTCACTTTCCCTTTCAACCTTCCTTGTGCTGGGATTAAAGGTGTGTGACCCCAAGTGCTGGAGTGAAAGGTATTTGCCGCCACTGTCTGTCTCTATTTCTCTTTTGGACTGGATTAATATTATGTAGTCCAAGCTGGCCTTGAACTCACAGACCCAGAGGGATCTCTGCATCTTTCTTTAGCTCAGAGTTCCGCACATACTCACCCAGACTCCCCTGTTCAGCCTGGGAATGGATGATGTGTGAGCACTACTACCCTGTGTGTATGTACATCCTATCTCCATCATTGGCTTTCTGTGGATGAGGTACCTTCTTCAGGCTGTCCCAATGCAGATGGTACCTCAAGCTCAAGTGATAGCGCTTCCAATGAGACTTCCCATTTCTCAGCCCAGCCCATGCCCAGTGAAATGTTATTTGCTCTTTTTTTTTTTTTTTTTTCTGGAGCTGAGGACTGAACCCAGGGTTTTGCACTTGCTAGGCAACTGCTCATCTACTGAGCTAAATCCCCAACCCCAATTTGCTCTCTTTGAATATGCACAGCATCTCTTCTGTGGCACGTGTCCATTTTACCCTGTGTCTGACATATTTTTGTATATTACATTTATAGCACTTAAATATTTTTGATGATTTGTTCACTAAGCACATGAGTGAAATAAAATATGCAGTGCATACTGCAGTGAAGACTACCTGCTGCCACTGTTCTATGTGTTGGGATCATATGTTTAATATGGCATGATACGATAACACGTTACCTGGTTAGCTGGTGGTGGGTGTCTATGGATGGAGAGAGAGGCCTCCTACCCTATGCAAGGGATGCAGTGGGAGACACTTAGAGCTGTTTCTACTTAGAAAAGTTATCATTATAATAACAGAGAGATTATTGTAATAACAGAAAAAGGGAGGAGGGAGGGAGGGAAGAGAGAGAGAGAGAGAGAGAGAGAGAGAGAGAGAGAGAGAGAGAGAGAAAGAGAGAAAGAGAGAAAGAGAGTGAGGCGCATGTGCTCCTGGGAGGAAAAAGGCAAGGGAGTTGGTGGTGGGAATTCTTCTTAAGTGGGGTTGATGTCAGCATTCAGGGCAGGGTGTGGCTTCAGAAGGGAGAAGAGGATCTGAACAATGTGAGGACAGCATTGACCGACAGCAAAACTAGCCTTGGGAAGGAAGAGAAGGCAGGGCAGCCCAGCTTTGTTTCTGCTTCTAGTTTTCTACGTCCTGTCTCTACTTTTCTTTAATAGACCTGAGAGACTCAGGAATAATGTTGGTAATTTAAGAGAAAAGGACTGAGGCTATCAGATGATCTCAGAGCCAAATGTGGCTCTTTCTACTTTGATTCTTCTCCTGAAAATGCTGATGTCACTTTGGTTCATTAACAGGTCAGTCCTGGAACGAATGGGGACGGCCTCAGCCTCGGCATCTGTCTTCTGATAGACCTCACATCAATGTCACCACTGTTTCTCAGTCCCAGATGAGCACAAGAGTGAGTCCACCTCCAAGAAATTCTAAGAAATCCGAGGAGGGCCTAGGAATCTGACCTTAAACCAGCTCACAGATCTGATGGTCACATCTCAAAAAAAAAAAAAAAAAAGTTGGTGCCCAGTGCCCTTGGTGAGTCTCACTGTTACCATTCAGCCCTGCCCACTTTGGATCTGGCCAATAATCAGGCAATACCTTGGCCTGCCCAGGGGTCATCCTACATAAACTTCCCTTTAGAGACCACTCCCTCCTCTTCTTTCCATGATTGCTCTGTGCTCTCCTTCTTCTCCTGTTTCCTTTCCTTTAATAGAACTTTTCTTGCAATGCTATCATGTGGCACGAATGGCTTTTGCTATGCCCCTTGGCCCCAACTCACCAAGGCTACTGTGCCAGTTTCTAAAATACACAGGGATCAATCTCAAGTTTTGCTCCTATTGGCTGAGATATGAAATACCAATATACCAGCTAACAGCTAAAACTGGGGGTAGTTAGCTAATTGGTTCTTTAATACACCAAGCCTTGGATTCCCCCCACTCCAGGAGGACAGACTATAATTCACAAGCTGGGGCCCTTCCATTTATGAATGGCATAGGCCTACATTATAGGCCTACACTATGGTTGAGGAGCCACCAAAGACAAAATTAAATCAATATCATCTAGTTACTTAATGATGACCATTTGGGGTACTTTCTGGTGAGATGTGCGTGTGCTACTAAGGCAGACAGAACTGGTCTGACTTCTTTTGTGGGGCCTTGGATGGAACGCTGGGTCTTTCATTAGCTCTCTACCATTGAAATCCACCTTCTGTCTAGACTCCACCCTCAGACCAGAACTGCTGTCTTGTCTCAGCTGATCTTATATTCTGGAAGAAGAACCACATGGTAAAGGACTTATTCTCATGACCCCTTCCCTCATTCCAGAGGCAGAGCAGAGTTGGCAGTTCCCACTGGTGGGGGTTGTAAAAGCTAACCAAGGTCATGGTGCTGGTCTCTTTGGAGCTATCCCTTCTAATTCCTGAGATTTATTGCTGCCTCCCAAATAAACAAAGCCATTGGCAAAGCATAATCTAGATGGATGACCACGAGGGAAAATTCATTTTTCATCTTTAACAGTATTTGTTTAGTTCATGACCATTGCTATTAACCCTAAGAGTGGAAGCAGATTGGTCCATTTCATCCTGATCATATAGTTAACAGCACTGTTACAATGAACTGAGTGCCCATCTCTGCCCACCATATGCAGGCCATGTGGAGGAGGCAGCAATCCCCAAGAAATATGAATGGAGGCTCTGAATGTGTTTCTCTATCAGGGTATGAGGGTCAGGGGATTGGTCTCTTTGGGCCATGGAAACATAGCTCAGCTCTGTGTGCCTTTTAAGTGCTCACCACCTGATCTCAGAATCATTGTCCCTGGTAGAAGGCTGACATAGTGCCTGGAGTCATGACAGAGAGGACAAACCAATTTGAATATTTAATTTTAAACAAGATTATACTTATATTTTAAATTATGCGCGGAAGTATGTTAGTTTGTGCACATGAATGCAGGTGCCTGTAGAGACCAGAAGAGGGCGCTGGATTCCTTGGAGGAGTTGGAAGTTTCTTGACTCAAAACCACAGCTCGCCTTAAGAAGAAAATAAGAGATGGTTTATTCTGGAGCCATTTTGAGTGACCATGACCTAGATCACTGGCGTAGGGTACCCTAAATTCTATGTTCTGATGTGGAAGCCAAGTCACGAAATTTTATAATTTTATAGAACTAAGAAAGTCATAAATCAAGGGAAGTTTAATATACATCGATGGGTACATAGGGAAGTTGTACTATGAGATGAGGGAAGCCTTCCCAGAGACCTCCTTCAGTGCTCTCTGATGCCATCTTTAGCTTCTGGGTTGGTGGGTCTGTAAAGGTAATAGGGTTTTTTTCCAAAAGTTTTTTTCTTTTTAACCTATTACTCACAGGAAGTTAGTTCTGACATAGAAGTTAAAGGTAGCTCAAGCTATGATAATTCGCCTTTAGAATCCCAACCTTCCCATATCACTGCAGTTTTAATCTGTTAATGAGTCTTTGCAAGAATTCTCATTCACTCATAGGTGCTGGGAACCAAACTCTGTCCCCTGTAAGAACAGTACAAGCTCTAACCACTGGGCCATCTGTCCATCTCAGTCATTTCTTACTTCCTTTCTTCTCTCTCTCTTTCTTTTTTGATTGAAGAAGTGGAGAACTTGTACTTGTAATGAGGAAAGACTTCTGGAAGTGAATAGTAGTGACAGTGATATTTTAATATATATTTTAAAAATGTATTTACTTTTATTTTTTGTGCATTGGTATGAAGATGGCAGATCTTCTAGAACTGGAGTTACAGACAGTTGTAAGCTGCCATGTGGGTGCTGAGGCTTGAACCTGGGTCCTCTAGAAGAACATCCAGTGCTCTTAACTACTGAGCCATCTCTCCAGCCCTATATAATTGCTGAATATATTATAAGCCACCAAATAGTGGCTTAAAATGACTAAATGTTTTTTTCCAATAGCTTAGAAATTAGAAAAAAAAGCTACATTGTAAAGGTAACCTTTACATTTTATATATTTTACCACAATTTTCATCAAAAAGAGTCTGCTTACGCAAACACATCTATATTTTCCAGAACTGCCTGACCTCTTCTCACACCCCAAAGCACATGTCTAAGCCTTTGTCTTTGGGGTGTTTCTGGAGTGACACATCTTGCTTTTCTTATAAAGACGAGAAGCAATCTGTCTCACTTCCTCTGGCTACTCCAACAATTTTTGGATACCTCATTGTCCTCTGTCTTCTAAAAGTGGATACCTCAGGGCAGAGCCAGGCTAGGGGAAGACGTCTGTATTGCTGGCCCAGGCTCCCTCCACAATGCCACATGTGGGTCAGTGCAAGTCTTCAGCATGCAGATGTTAACAGACAAGATTCTCAAGATTGCAAGAGGTGGAAATACTCCTGGTCTTTCAATTGTCACTGTCCTGGTGACTGCTTGTCTCCCATGAACACACCTCCAATATGGCTCCTGTCTCTAAGAAAGGTCAGACCCTTGTGAGCACTTTTCATTCACCTCCTCAGAGAGTCCTTCAGACACCAGCAGAGACTCAGATATAAATTAAGTTTCATGTATACATATATACATATACACATTTAGACTCATAAAAATATACGTATGTACACGATGTATATATTTGTATATGTATATATGTTTCACCAATCTCTTCTGGATTTAGATTGAATTATTTTTAATCTTCCAGACAGAGTTTCACAGATTCAGGTATTTTAGACCAATTCGCATTTTCTACTATGAATTCTGTTTGGAAAGTACTTATGGGAGCTGAGTCACCTCCCTCTTTGCTGGAGCCTGAGCGGCCCATTGCTGAGGCTTCTCTTATTATTCAGACTCATCCAAAGGAATGCCAGAGCAGCACTAGCCAGGGAAAATTCAGTCCTTCTAGGTCCTGAAATGCAGGAGGATACTCTGTGTTTATGACCTCGTTGAGGATTTATGACTGCCTAGATGTTATATTTCCAGAAGCTGCAATCTGAAGGAATACTATATACAGTGCCAGAAGAATAACTTCTTTAGTCATTAAAAAATGACAGCAAGCAAAGGGCAAGAATATAAAAAAAAAAAATCCCACTTTTATTCAGAATGCAAACTTATTCAAATAGGACCTTTAGAATGTTCTCTTTCATCTTTCACTCCGGGAGATATTTCGCAGGTGGTATGGACACCCTGCAATGTTGCCGGGTCTGTAATCTTTTATCTGTAGCTTTAGAAGACAAAAGCATGTCACAGGAAAGAGGGATCATCAGTGACAGAATGGAAATTATTTAACTAATACTTGCCTCAGAATCTTTCTGCTGGGTTTCTACCCAATACCCACATGTGGGTCCAGAGCAGCAGCTATGCTGAAATAATTAAGATCAGGAGAGGCCACTGGATAGCAAGGCAGAGCTTCAGCACCGAATGGCAGCCTTCAGCAAAATTACACTCTTCAAAGAAAGCAGAGAAGTAAATGTCTTGGTTATTGTTTTATTGCTGTGAAGAGACATCATGACCAAGGCAACTTATAGAAGAAAAGTATTTAATTGGGGGCTTGCTTACAGTTTGAGAGCATGAGTCCATAACCATCACAGTTGGGAGCATGGCAGGATGTGGATAGGTATGGTACTGGAGCAGTAGCAGCTGACATCATCCAGGATGCAGAGATGAAGACGGACCTGGTTTGGGCTTTTTGAATCCTCAGAGGCCATCTCCAGTGACATACCTCTTCCAGCAAGGCCACACCTCCTAATCTTTCCCTAAATAGTTCCACCAAATGGGACATAAACATTCATATATATGAGCCTCTGGGGCTATTCTCATTCAAACAGTTACAGTAAATTTTCATTGCTATGAAGTCATGGGTGGTATAGGTTGAAATTTTGCCCCTACCCTGAATGTTCCACAGTGCCTCAGAATATGACTGCACTTGGAAATAAACTAAGGTCATCCTGGAATGGGATGTGTCCTAACAGGGAACATAGAACAATAGAGCTGGCTGAGGTTAAGAGTGCTCATTGCTTTTGCACAAGTCTGTACTTTGTTTCTGGCATTCATACTGGACAGTTCCCAACCACCTGCATCTTGAGCTCCAGGGGATCTGATACCCTCTTCTGGTCTCTGTGGGCATACACATAAATAAAAACAATAATTTTTTTTTCTTTTCCAAAAAAATTCAAGCTTCTATACACAGACATGTCTAGATACTGGCGAGAAAAGACAGTGTGAAGACATAAAGACAGTACCATTCACAAGGACCACCAGAGATTGACAATAACCACTAGGAGCTAGACAGAGGTGTATGGAGCAGAGACTTCATAGCCAGCTGAAAAAACCAAGCCTAGCCTTCAGAGGCTTGAGACAGTAAGTGTATATTGTCTAAGGCACTTAATTCTGAGGTATCTTATTACATAGTCACAGGACACAAACGAAGTGTTTAGGTTGAAGGCATTTACCACAGGACCTTGTCTGATAAAGGGACAGATGTGGCAGGCCCTCAAACTTCCGAATGCTGTGACGCATTAATACAGTTACTTATGTTGTAGTGATACCTGCCTTAGGGTTTATGTTGTTGTGAAGAGACACCATGACCACGGCAGCTCTTATTTGAGGTGACTTGCTTATAGTTTCCAAGGTTCAGTCCATTGGTATCATGACCAGAAGCATCGTGATGTGCCAGCAGACATGGTGCTGGAGTAGTAGCTGAGAATCTTACATCTTGCAGGCAACAGGAAGTTGACTGAGATACTGGGTCGTATGCTGAGCATAGGAAACTTCAAAGCCTGACCCATAATGACATACTTCTTCCAACAAGGCCATACCTACTCCATCAAAGCCACACCTTATATGAAATTAGGGGGGGCAATTACATTCAAACTACCGTGTCCCACTCCCTGGCCCCCAAAAGATTTTAACAATACCGTAATGCAAGATGTAGTCAGACCAACTTCAAAAGTCCCCATAGTTTATAAGAGTTTCAAACTTGTTTCAAAGTCCAAAGTTCAAAGTCTCTTCTGAGACTCATGGCAATCTCTTAACTGTAATCCCCTGTAAAATTAAAATAAGAAAAGCAGATCACATACTCCCAACATATAATGGCACAGGATATATATACATCACCAGATCACATACTCCCAACATATAATGGCACAGGACATATATATATATATATATATACATCACCATTCCAAACACAGGAAATGGAGCATAGTGAAGAAAAAATAAACCAAAGCAAAACTTAAAACCAACTGGGCAAATGACAAACCCTACATCTCCATGTTTGATGCCAAAATGCTCTTCAGATTTCCTTCTCCTTTCAGCTTTGTTGACTGCAATACACTTCTTTCTCTTGAGCTGGTTACACTCCCTGTTAGCAGCTCTCCTCGGCAAGTATCCATAGCTCTGGCATCTCTCACATCTTGGATTCTCCAAGGCAATCCAGGCTTCATCTTCACAGCTTCATACAATGGCCTCACTACTAGGCCTTCATTCAGGGACACCTTTGGCACATGCCTGGCCTCACTGGCTTGCCTTACTCTTGAAGACAAATTCCCCTTTCTTCTGTTCTTAACTCCAGAACCATGTGCCAAAGCTGCCAAGTGCTGTTGTTTACTGGGGCTGGAACATGGTCCTCTTATTCAATTACATCTTCTCCATCTTTCTATCCTTTACTGCCTAAACTTGGCTGACTTGAAGCTGGATCTCTAGACCAGGCTGGCCTCAATCTCAGAGATCCACCAGCCTCTGCCTTTTGAGTACTAGGGTTAAAGGCATGTACCACCATACTTGTCTCTAAGTTTATTTTTTTTCCTTAAGAATTCACAAATTGAAAAGTTAGTTGGATGAGGGTAAGGTAAAGGTCACCACCCCCTTTATTTATTTCTTAATCTGTTTATCTCCTTGAACACAGGATTTAGGTCCATTCCATTTTTTAGTGATCCTTTTCTCCTTAAATTTTATATTTTTTAATTTAATCTTCTCAGCCTGCTTCTTTTCATTATAAATTTTCATTAGAGTTAACACTAATAACCATAAAACAGAGTCTATGCTAGGTTGTTTTAAGATTTCCTCTGCCAATGGAATTAACCCAAAATGTTTCACATTAGCCTCAGGTAGACTTTTCAAATAAGGGTCAGAAGCAGCCACATTTTCCATCAAAGTATCATACCACAAGTCTAGTCTCTAGGCAACATTAAAATTCTTCTCTGAAGCATCTTGATCCCCACCGTTCATCAACTCACATCCAGCACCACTGTCTTCTATGCTCCTACTTAGTATGGCCTATTGTGCTTAAAGCATTGCACTGCTTTCCTAACCCAAACTCCCAAAGTCCATATTACGCCAAACAAAATCGTGGTCAGGCCTGCCACAGCAATACCCCAGCCCCAGGTACCATTCTATCTTAGTTAGGGTTTCTATTGTTGTAAGAGACACCATGACCGTAGAAACCCTTATAAGGAAAACAATTAATTGGAGTAACTTGCTTACAGTTTCAGAGGTTTAGTCCACTATCATCATGACGGGGAGCATGGTGGTGCAGGCAGATGTAATGCTGGAGTAGTAGCCTAGAGTCCTATATCTTGTAGAGGTAACAGGAAGTTGACTGAGACACTGGGTCATATGCTGAGCAAAGAAAACCTCAAAGCCCACCCCATAAATACATACTTCCTCCAACAAGGCCATACTCACTCCAACAAAGCCACACTTCCTAATAGTGCCATTTTATATGAGATTATGGAGGCCAATTATATTCAAATTACCACAACCCTCAACCATAAAATTATTTCATTGCTACTTTATAACTGTACTCTTGCTACTGTTATGAATTATAATGTTATAATGTTGTGAACCTGTCTCTCATACCTGTCCACCTTTTTTTGCACTTAACCTCAGATTGATGTCATTGGCATCTGAACTAATTTAGCCTCTCCTAGAAGATTCCAAATGTCCTTTCCTTCTTATATAGATTAGTGGTTTTCAAATACCTTCAAAGCCAATTAGATACTTAAGTATTAATAAATTATATTTTTGTGGTGCTAGAGATCCAACCATGGCTTCACACACATGCACTTCATTGCTGATCAGCCTCCTCAGCCCCAACCATTTTTTTTTTATTGTATCCAACTGAGCTAGTTGCTTTGTGTGTGTGGTGTTGGGATATGGTGAAACAGAATGCTTGAGGAATGGTATATTTTTTTTTTAATGAGCAGAAATTTATTTCTTACGCATAATTCTAGAAGTTGGGTTGTTCAAGACAGAGGGGCCATTAAACGTTTTCTCATTATATCATTCTTCAATGAGAGATAAAAGAAAGAAGATGAGAGGGATGAAGAAGAAGAGGGGGAGAGATTGATTGCAAGAGTCTCCGCAACCAACCACAGAGTAACAGTAACAATCCTTGGCAGGTAAGAAGTCAGTTGGGTTTAATGTGACTCAGCAGCTGGAGTTGGTTGGCTCGAATTTCGTAAGTCTGACCCCGAGTAGTTTATTTTAAGCATATTTAAGCACAGTGCAGTTAGGTAATTTCTTTTCTGGGCAATAACTCAATCCTGTATGCATAATAAAGCTTAAGATGTGACTATATTGAAACTATTTGTAAAGGACGTGTGACACCTTCCTTAAAGATGGGTTCTGTAGATTGACAAGCTCATGATAAAGGTCTGGGGGAGGATGTGGCATGGTCTCAGATATACAGATAGCACAAAGGTCACAGACTATTAACCACATATGCTCTCAGCCTTCTGGGTGGAAAACAGGTTATGTGTCCTTTCCCTTGAAGAGACAGTCCTGTATGTTTACCATTCTTGGTTTTACTCATGTTTATCTTTGAGCACAAGGATGTAGATGCTTTCTACAAATGATGGCTTTTTATAATGAATTCACTTCTATGATAATATTTTATTCATTTCATGATGTTGGAGTCTATGTTGACCTGGTTTTCTTCAGTGTTAAGATAATCTGAATCAACCCTCCCCTGTTTAATAGGGACTGAAGGCCTGTGAAAGCTGAACAGGTGCTTGCTAAATCATCGAATTGCATCACCATCTCGGCCCCGCCTCTTAATGCTATTACTATGGGAACTCCATTTAAGCCTGAATTTAGAGGAGTTAAATATTCAAACAATAAGGTCAACCCATAAAAGCGAATAGTGAGAGTTTTATAAGTAATTCATGTAATATATATCTTAATACAATTATATTGTATATTATAATGGCTTGTGAATTAAACAATACAGAAATTTTTAAAGTTCAAGATGGTCATATCTCTCAACACATTCACGTAGGGCAAAATAATTTGTTATTAATAAGTTGACAGTGTGTTTGTTCTGGGAAATTTATCAGTAATATTTTATGATGTTTTATTTAATTTATATGTATGAGTGTTTTGCATTTACAAATATGCATCATGTAGGCCTGATGTCTGCAAAGGTTAAAAAAAGCATTGGGTACCTCCGAGTTACAAGAAATTTTGAGGTATCAGTCTTTCTCCTTCCACCAAATAGGTTCAAAACTCACTAGGATTTTCCACAAGGTTTCATCTTTCCCTTTGGTGCACTGAAGGAGTCTGCACACTTCCAAGATTTCCTCCCATAGCATGCTTTCCTTTAGAACTCACATTCTCACAGAGTGGACAACTTTTCAAATCATCCCCTTAAGCAAAGTGTTTTTGATCTTTGTGTCAATCTGGGCGACACTACAAGGACCCTGTGTCTGGGACAGATAGACTAAGTGAGGGTGTGGATTTTGATGTGCCTACTAGCATTATTGAAGTTAAAATTTTAAACTTTTTTTTGGATGAAATTAAACATAAATTGAAGTGTGACATTTTGCCCTACATCTCACTGTGTTAATATTGGGCATCTTATTTTGAAAACTGTGGATCAAGGTCAAAGCAGTTAGAGGGACTATAAAACTTTTTAAATTTTATTTCTTATTTATTGTTATGGGTATTTTATTGCCTGCATGTATGTACCATGTACATTCCTGGTGCCCTTGGAGTCCAGAAGATGGTGTTGGATCCCATGGATTTGGAGTTATAGGTAACTGTGAACCACATTGTGAGTGCTGGGAATTGAACCCAAGTCATATGAACTTTAAAGAAGCCAGTGCTCTTAACCATCTCTGCAACACCCAAAACTTTATTAATATTTTAAAATATCATTTATTTTTCATGTCAACTAAGTGTGTATATTTATGGTGTGTAACATCATATTTTGAATTATGTATATATCATGGGATTAACCTATGCGTCATCTCACATAAATCCTTTAGTACTTTTGATTATATTTTGCACATTCCCTATTATACTAGCTTGAGAAACCAGGGCAGGAGTCATCATTAGACAATCAGAACAGCTCAGCACAGCATCTGTGTATCTTGAAGGATTGTGTAGGACTGGGACCATTTCAATATGTCACTTTGAGTCACCAAGTCTTGTTCTCCAGTTCTGGCTTCAGTAGAGCCAGAAAATGACATTGCAATGAAGTTACCAAGCATATCAGAATCACTGGTTAGGGTTTCTATTTGGTCACTCAAAAAATTGCTGCTAAAGGCACTATTTTGCAGGGCTAATAAGATGATGTTCTGGTTTTAATTTTTTTGTTTTTCCTAATTTTTTTTTTTAACTAAGATGAACTGACAACAAACAAAACCCCAGATCTTCCTATTTTACAGTTTGAGAAATATTACAAATGCCATTGAGGCTCTAACAAGTCGTATTCTTCAGCAAAAGAACCCTGCTCACAAGCAGTTATTGCATTTTATTTTTCCATCACAGAGAAATGCATTTATATAGGCTGGTTTTGAGTGATATGCGAGGAGATCGAAAAGTCATTTGGTGAACACCTGTGCTGGTGTGAGTTGGTAGAGGCAATCAGTTGTAAACATGTCACTATTACAAATCGCGCATAAGTGACAGGATGAAAGGTGTATGGTCCAGACTTTTTGCTACAAGCACAGCCTGTTGAGGCCTCTCAGAGCTGTTATTCTTGGGTTCTTTCTCCACAATTCTGACATAACAGCCACAGTGTGACTGACTCTTAGGAGTCAGGCTGTGTGCCAACAGATATGGAAGCATCAATCCACATGGGCACATACCGCCAATCTGCAGCTCCATTGTGTTCTCCTAGATGCATCCAGGGCTGCATTTGTGACATAATCCTTTCTAAGGGCAAGAAATAATTTCAGTGGTGAATCTTTTCATTCAGACTCTTGGCTGTCACTATTGTGTCATGCCACCGGTGTCACATCCCATTAGATTCTGTGGATGAGGCACACCACCTGTCACAGATGGATAGAAATTGGAGCAGAAATGTGATTGGACAGTTTAAGCCAAAGCAAAAACACAGAAATAAACCAAGATGAGACCTTTTTAGGAAACTCTCAAACCAAACCAACTCCATGGGGGCATTTTCTCAGTTTCAAAGAGAAACAAAATTGAGGCAAGTCTGTGCACTAGAAAAGGAAAAGTTTAGCTGGGCTGGGCTGGCAGGGTCAGAATGATGGTAGCTGGTCTCTTGACTTGCACTTCCTGGGATATGTTCTTTAAAAAATTAATTCTACTTACCAGTCTCAGAACAAAAGGTTCTGTGATTAATACCTCTTTGGATATGCACAATAACTTTTAAAATGTTTTCTATATTGAAATAATTACAGATTCACAGAAAATTAAAGAAGAGTATGGTTCCTATCATAAATTATTCTATCGTCTCTTCTAGGGACATTTGTGTAGCATGCAATGGACCACCAGAAAACTGACACAGCCTCAATATTATTAAATGGACTAGAAGCTTGGGAAATTTCCACCATTTTTACATACATTCAAGTATATATGCCTTTTTACCCCATGTGTAGACTTGTCTAACCTGGACACAAGGAAGATACAGAATTATTCTCTCACCATAAAGGTACCCTTCCATCTCTCTCCCTCTACCTTCTCATCTCTTCATGTAATCCTATGGTGGTGACTGGTTTGTAATCCAGCTCTATACTTTTGTCATCTAGAGGATGCTGTTTAGAAATGAAATATACAACATGTAAACATTCGAAAATAACATCCACTTATTTTCCCCCACTGAGTACAATCCCATGGTTCTACTTTTTTCTTGGATAGCTGGCTGCATTGGTCCACGAGGGTGGAAGAAGCAGATTGGGGAACAGGTTTCAGATGGCTATGGGTACAATGGAGATAGTCCTCCTGGAGATGACTTCAGTGAATCAGCTCAACTTTATTCCAGAGTATAAGGACTATATAGGATTGGGAAGTCTGGGGACAAATCCTAATTTGCATTAAGTGGCACACTGCTCTCATAAGGCTTCGTATGTGGCAGCAGGGTCCTATAGCAAAACTCCTGGCACAAGTGTTAGTTACCATCTGTGCAGCAAGAGAAGCTTCTAGCAGGAAGCTGGGCCAAGGGTCACTCCAGAGATAAATCAGGCATCCAGGTGTAGAGACAAATTTCAGATAAGTCCTCTGAGCCCAGAGACATTTTCCAGATAAGGGCAGGTAGGGAGCAGTAAATCTAGCTGTGGGTCGGGGGGATTCTCCTGGTCTCAAGCTTTGGAGAAAGCTGCCAGGCCATGATAGACTGCTACCTCTGACCAGCAAGTCCTTTCAAAATAATCTCTCTCCAATTGTTGTAGGTTGTTGAAATGATTGGGAGTTTGTTCCTTTATAGAGCTGGGTAGTATTCTGCGGTATGAATATATTGTATGACAGTTGCCTTTGAATTGGAGTATTCTTTTCAGGAGGGAATTGAAAAGCTGCAAAAGTAGAAAAAAGGTTGTAAGTCTGGAAGAATAGTCACGTTGGAAGAGTTTTGAGAGACTGTCCCCAACAGCATAATAGATACTCGGGAAGGATACTGTAACTGGCCTGATGGCTGGTCAGGAGACAGACTGTTGAGCTACCCTAAAGCTGTGCAGAGAACTCCAAAGTTTCAGCTTTATTGCTCAATGATGTAGAAGCATCTACATCTTCCAGTAATTTGTCCATAGTCTTTTGTCTATAATCCTGTAAGTAGTCCCCAGAAGAACTCATTGGTTCACCAAGAGTAGCGATGAGTAGTGGTGTGTGTGTGTGTGTGTGTGTGTGTGTGTGTTGGGCTGTAGTATGTGTGGCTGAGTGAGGGTGCCTTGCAGACATCAGAAGAGGACATGGGATCCCTGGAGCTAGATTATAGGTGGTTGTGAGGCATCCAATGTAAGTGTTTGGAAATGAAGTCAGCTCCTATGTAAGAACCACTCCTAACCACTCCAAACTGTTCCTAACCACTTCTAACTGCTCCTAACCACTCCTAACTGCTCCTAACCACTCCTAACTGCTCCTAACCACTTCTAACTGCTCCTAACCACTTCTAACTGCTCCTAACCACTTCTACTGCTCCTAACCAATCCTAACTGCTCCTAACTGCTGAGCCATCTCTCTAGTTCCATTCTTTTGCTGTTGAGGACTTTTTGTGTTTCCCTCCCTCCCTCCCTCCCTCCCTCTCTTTCTTCCCTCCTTTCCTTTGGGGGTGGTTGGGAGCAACAGGGTCTTTCTACATAACTCTGGCTTTTCTGGAACTCACTCTGTAGACCAGGCTGGCCTTGAACTCATAGAGATCTTCATGTCTCTGCCTCTGAGTGCTGCTACTAAAAGAGTGCATCAACACACCTTATTGTTGGATTTTAAAAGGTTTTTTTTGTTTTGTTTTGTTTTGTTTTTTTTTTTTTTGCGTTCTAGATTCTGCCAGGTGTGTCCAACCCTTAGCCTACAGAACCCTATTCAGCTCAGGGATCTATGAAAGCAATTCAACCCTAAATTCTAACTTATTTAAAGCTTTATGAGTATGTGTGTATGTGTGTGTTTCTCTCTCTCTGTCTCTCTCTTTAATGTAATTGTTCAGTTCTCAAGCATGAACTCTGTAGATGATGACCTTGTGTTCCAGTGTCAAAGGCTGGACACGCCTGTCAGTCTTTTGTCAGTTATGGGATGACAGACATTTCCTCTGAGGCTGGAGACTGTCTTTTCGTTTGTTTAACTGGGGTCTTTCATAGCACAAAAGTTTTTTACTTTGATGAAATCCAATTTATTTTGTTCTTTTGTGCTTGCACTTTGGTGTCATATCTAATAACCTTTCTTCCAGCCTACAGTCCTGAATCTTTTATGTTTTCTTCTGAAAATGTGCTGGCTCTATACTTACATTTAAATCTGTTTAAATCAAGCATAACCTTCTAGTTTTTCATTTAAATCCATAATCCATTTTGAATTAATTTCTGTATAAGGCATAAAAGGTCAAGGTTCATTCTCAATGCTTTTTCATATATTAAGGCTAATTAAAGTTCTATAATTAAAGACATTTATTTTTAAGTTTAACTAAAGTTGTGAAATACTATTCATACAGTACTTCTGCATCTATGACACAGCTTGAGTCCCGGGCGTAGATTGAATTTCCTCTAGGCACTATGGCTTGAGCATTTGTTTGTATATACCTGTTGTTTGTTCCCTTCAGAGCTGTGCTCTGTGGAGAGACTTTAGAACATTCTACTCAAGAGAGTTAAAGGGCTGAGAAACTGAGGTGAGTCCCAGACAAGCAGAGGGATGTGGCTTATCTCCATGGAAACTCATGTTGACTCTTGGTTTCCAGTGTGGGGATGCTGGAAACTGGAGCCTACTGGAAAGTAGTGGTAAGAGACAGAGGCCTTGAAAACAGATCAATCTCTCTCTCTGGGTGAGGAGAATGAAGGAGTCATCTGTCACCTACCTCCACCGTGAGTTGTCCTGAGTCACCAGTGTGCCACTTCTGTATACACTCCTGCTTGTCCTGCTGATGCTGTAATTTGAAGCAGTATGAGGTCCCCACCAGAAACCAACCAGATGCTGGAGCCACGTGACTGGACTTCCCAGCCTGTAGAATCATCTGAATAAATAAACCTTTGTTCTTTATGAGTTGCCCTATTTCCCCTATGTGTCTAGTAACAGAACACTGACAGCCAGGATCTGCTACCTGAAATCAAAAGCCTGAAGGACAGAGTGACAGAGAGGGCCCAGAAACTGAGATGAGAAGGCCAGGGATAAGATGTGTTCTGATAGATGGAGACGGTTGGCACCCGGCCTGCATTCGAAAGACAGGACTTCTCTTTTACTTCCTGAGGATCCCAACATTTCAACGTCTAGCAGGAACTTTCTGTGTTTATACACACATTTAAAAATTCGTTCTTAAATGTAAAGATGTTTCCTTGCCTGTCCAAGTTTGGGAGTGAGACATATGGTCGCAGCAATGCACCCTGCCATGTGTTGTGGTATGCCATGTGTTACTCTGTGTTTCATATCATCTCAGATGACTTAAGAATGACACCTATACTCCATCTTGTGCCAGCTCATGGAGGCAGTATATAAGGACAGGCAGTAAGCATGCCCAGGTCAAAGACATCACTGATTTATGTTCTGCAGGACTGATCTTTTGTTACCATGCTGTCTTCACTGTGGAGAGCATTCAGTGCATTCCAGCTGTTAGTCCATTCTCTCTGGGCTTTGCATCTCCTCTCCTTTAAGATGGGGGCATTTATATGTGGAGCCAGTCTAAAGCGTGTGTCATGCTTTATGGTCACTTTACTAATCATTTAAGAACTAGTGGGAGCCTGGTTACCTTCCAAAGGCATATCAGTCTCCTCCATAAATAGATTTCTTCTGGACTCTACCATTCAAAAATATCTTCACTTATTCCAACTACCATCCCACCTCAGGTCATTTACAAAAAAAAAAAAAAAAAAAAACCAAGAAAAAACCCAACAACCAAACATCAACAAGAAAAACCATCCCAGGTTGTTCATAATTTACAATGTACAAGTTTCAGGAAAATTCTGAAAACTGGCAAGGTGGTCATTTAAAACGTGGGCCTCATATCTGACAGCTCTAAAAATTAAATATAATAGCAAGCTTCCAGGCCAGCTCACAAAAGCTTACTTATCCAGCTGAGCCCAGCTAAAAAGCCTCCATAGACTAACCAGGAGGAGTGATGAGTTTCTATCGGAATGCGTGGTTTATAGCAAATGGAAGTCAAGAAGGCAGAGGAAAGTAAATCTTGACCTTGTTTCTACTATTTGAGGCTGGGTACCAGCATGCCAGTTGTGTGTGTGTGTGTGTGTGTGTGTGTGTGTGTGTGTGTGTGTGTGTGTGAGAGAGAGAGAGAGAGAGAGAGAGAGAGAGAGAGAGAGAGAGAGAGGGAGGAGATATCTGCTGAGTCATTTCTTAAATCCTAAGGAATTTCCAAAGGAACATGCAAAATTCTAATTTAGCTCTGTTGACTCAGAGCCTCAATTCAATAACCTCAACCAAGTGTGGGAAAGCCTGTATCCTCGGGATGGGTGTGTGTGTGGGCAGCATCCTGTCTGGTCCCTGCAGCATTGGGATGTGGAGTGAGCAGTGGGCAGGCAGGATGCAGACACAGCTGCAGCGGAAGTGCTGGACCCAGCCTACCTAGAATGAAAGTATCTCGATCGCAATGAGACCCAGATTCTGGGTCTCTCTCTTTGACTTTTCTGCTCCTCAGGAATTTGCACCAGTTAAGACAACAAACTAGGAAACGATATAAAAGATGAGAATTAAGAGAAACAGTCTTTTGAAATTTCTGGGGTTTTGCGGGGAGAAATGAGGGCGAAGATCACCTCACTATGTAGCCCAGACTGCCCTTGAACCCCTAGGCTCAAGAATCTTTCCTGTCTGCTCTGTCCGCTACTGTCTTTCAAAGTGACCAGAGAGTAAAAAGAGATGCTTGACCAAAAGAATAACAACTTGGGCAAATTCTACGTTCTACATTTACCTCTGAATTTTTATCTAAAAATCCTGTTGTGTGGGTTAGTCTTATGTCAATTTGACATGCAAGCTAGAGATATCTGAAAGAAAGAAACTACGATTGAGAAAATGTCTCCATTAGATCCGGTTGCAAGGCATTTCCATATTTAGTGATTGATGGGAGAGGGCCCAGTCCATAATGGGTGGAGCCATCCCTGAGCTGGTAGTCCTGGGTTCTATAAGAAAGCAGGCTGAGCAAGCCATGAGGAGCAAGCCAGTAAACAGTCCTCCTTCCTGGCCTCTGCATCAGCTCCTGCCTCCAGCTTCCTACCCTGCTTGAGTCTCTGTCCTGACTTCCTTCTGTGATAAAATGTGATACAGAAGCATAAGCCACACAAACCCTTTCCTCTTCAACTTGCTTTTTGGTCAGAGTGTTTCATCATAGTAATAGCAGCCCTATTAAGACACCTGGTGTCTAATATTGTCCCAATTTAGCTGATGGAAATGGCCCAAGAACCAACAAGCAAGGGACACTGATGAAGGTCAGATATAACTGCTGCCCGGGTGTCATGCTTTCTCCGGCTCTCCCTCTTCACCATCTATATCTCCGCCTTGGAAACAGATGCATGTTATCATTTTTCAACCAGAAACAAAACTAACAGCCAACATGACCCCATTTCTTAACTACATCCAACAAAGGGAAAACAGTGATAGCCCAGAGCAGAGCTGGTGGTGTCTCAGTATGATCCTACTGATGCTGAGGGTAGAGCTAGCAGCAGTGTCTCAGTCAGTGGGTGCTTGTGAACTGGATGCTAAACCTACCCACACTATGAGCAAGAAGCCATCTACTTGTTCGCCATTTTGCAGGGCCCAGATTGATGCCATGAGCAAGTGAATATCTGGGAAATTCCATAACAGAGATGAAGTAAAAATAACCAGTGTGGTAGAGAAGAAAACATTTAGCTTTTCTGTATCATAAATAAGGGAGCTGTAGCATCTACCTTGTTGACACGAGCGTAGGAACCTAACCACTGGATCGTAGAAAAGCTAAAGTTCAAAAGAGGGGTGTGATTCTTGTTAGAAGTCACACTGCATAAAATCATCGATTTCATTTGCTGTCTTTTCACTCACAACTCCTCTGGGGCCTGATTTGGGGGGCTGGGTTCCAACCGCCCCCTAGTGGACATCAGGGGCATTACTTCAACAATGTTCAAGCAATAGGACCTTTTCTCTCTCTTTCTTTCTTTCCTCCTTCCTTCCCTCCCTCCTTTTCTTCCTTCCTTTTTTCTTTCATTCTTTTTTCTCTTTCTTTTTAAAAATGCCTTTTCAGTTAAGGCTGAGTAAATTCTTAAGCAAAATTAGTAGATTTTCCAGGAATGTAGGTAATATTAGAACCCTGTCTATGCCTCCCAAGTGCTGAATTAGTGTTATTCTTTTCTCATGGGTAATAGTGCTATTGTACATAAGCAATGCTGCATTTGGTGAGCTTTGGAGCCTACGTTAATGATGGAGAGCTCCAGAAGGGGAGTGGGTGTTTGCCTGTGGAGCAACCTGCACCCTTCGCTCCCTCCAGCTTATCACAGCCAGGGAGCCAGTTCTTTTTGCACATGGCTGCATGGCAGTGTTGGTAGGCAGCTGCCATCCTGGGAATGTGCCCCGTACTCAACCTTCTCTTGTGATTTGGAGAAAGTTGTTTCATTTAGAGACAAGAGGATAAGATCATCAAGTTCAAGATTATTTTTATCTACATAATAAGAATAAGGTAACCCCAGCCTTTAATAAAGTGAATATAGATGGAAGGAATTAGTTAGAACTCTTGAAAAGAGAGTGTGAGAAGCCAGAGACCAAGAAGATGGACCAATAAGGCCTGAACTGAGGCCTGACTGAGATCCCATTTGGTCTTTCTAACAAAAGGACTTCATAGGACCTGAGGACTAGATTATCTTTAGATCTCAGTGCAGCAAATGGTCCTTTAAGAGGGAGGATTAGGGCTGGACAGATGGCTCAGCAGTTAAAAGCATGGACTGCTCTTCTAGAGGGTCCAGGTTCAGTTTCCACCACTCACACTGCAGTTCACAACTGCCTGTAATCCCACTTCCAGGGAATTGGTTGCTTTCTTCTGGACTCCAAAGGTATCAGGCATGAATGCAGTGTTGCATGCATACACACAGGCAAAAACACCCATGCATAGGAAATAAAGATAAACCTTTTAAAAATAAATTTTAAAAAATGGAGGTGGGCTGGGCAAGCCTGTCTGTTGTGAAGTGGGAGGGTTTCCAGGGTCCTTGTGGCAGAGACAGTTACCCACCTTTGAGAAGCGGTGGAGTCAGGAAACCCTAAAGGGATCAGTAAAAAGCTAAGGTCAGTGATGATGATGATGAATCTCCATTACCATTTGGAATCATCTCCGGGGTACATCTTGGGGTGTGCCCAAGAGATGCTGAGTTAAAGAGGAATTTGGGGTCCTGGACTGAATAAAAATGAAAGAGAAAAAATACCTGTGAGTCAGTATTCTCTGACTGTTCTTACTCCATGGATATATGGAGTTCCAGGCCCAGACTGCTCCAACAAGGAACTCTACCGTGACTTCCTGCTATGATGGGCTATGCCCTCCAAAACCTTGAGCTAAAATAAACCCCTCTCTTAAGCTGACGTTTTTCAGATATTTGCTTCTAGTGATGAGGAAAGTAACAATACAGTGACTTACTCAGAGTGCCTGGGGATCTGGGAGTGCAGATATGAAATCACAAGTTCTCCATTAAAGATTAGAGGCCGGGAATAGTGAGTCTCAGGCTGAGCATGACACCATTGCTGTCAACCACACAGATTAGGCCTTGGAGTCAGCAGTATCCCAGCTGGGCTAGCTAAATTCCTCTTTAACTCAGCCTCTCTTGGGTACACACCAAGATGCACCCCTGAGATGATTCCAAATGGTAATGGAGATTCATCATCATCATCACTGACCTTGGCTTTTTACTGATCCCTTTAGGGTTTCCTGACTCCACCGCTTCTCAAATGTGGGTAACTGTCTCTGCCACAAGGACCCTGGAAACCCACATCTGCACTGTGCAGATGTCCTTAGCGTGTGGATGGTGTGTCAGAGCTGGATCCAGCCTTGATGCAGAGCACCAATCCTCATGCACTTTGCATGTGCAGTCTGAAGTTGATAGCAAAGTTACTCTGCTAATGGCACAGTCCTGAGTCCCTGGGATAATGACTTAATTCTTTCCTTGCTTTATGATGCCTTCTGAGGACAGAAGAGAAATCTTTCAAATACTGTCAGAGGAGGTAGAAGAATTTGAGTTGGCTCAAATTTGGCCTGTGATTTCAACTTTATGCAACAAACTGTCTGGGCTTAGGTATATTTGATTTGGCCTGCATAGGGGGTACAAGGTGCAGTAATCTCAATTAACCAGAACCCCAAAGAAGAAAAGAAGTTGGCACTGCCTATTAATCAGGCTCCTGGGTCTCCCCTGTGGATGTCACAGGTAAACCTCTTCTTCCGGCATCCACTATTTTTGAATGCAAGATAGGGTATACATTTTTAAGTTCTTAGGTTTTCAGGAACACAATGCAACTGAAGTCTTTTTTTTTTTTTTTCTGTAGCTGCTGGAAACAATAGCAGATCTCCAATGTAGTCCCAGCTCTATGGTCTACATAACTTTTTTTCACCCACAGAACAGTGTGCAAAGTGATGGCCATTAGACTTGCTATATCTTGAATCTAGCCTGTCCCTCAAAGCTAGGGGTGCCATTGGGAGTGGTAGGAAGAGAGAACCCTCTGGAGGTGTGCTTACTTGGCAGAAGAAGGTTGTCAAAGTTGGAACCTGACCAGTGCTCCTAAATCTTCCTAATGCTGTGATCCTTTAATACAGTTGGTTGTATTGATCTCCAATTGCAAAATTATTTTGTTGCTACTTTGTAACTGTAATTTTGCTACTGTTATGATTTGTAAAATAAATATCTGATGTGCAATATATTTGATGTGTGGCTCTGTGGAGTTGTGACCCATGGGTTGAGAAGCACTGCCTTAGAACATTTCTCTTTGCTTCTTTTTAAAAAAAGTGACAGATCTCCTTTGCTGTCCTCTTCTGTCATAGTGTATGACCCACCACACCCCCCAGACAATAGCTCCAAGTGACCATGGACTGAGACCTTTGAAATTGCGAGCCCAAATTACTTCATTCTAAATTGGTTTAATCTCAATATCTTATTACTAGAATGAAGAGTTAATTCACAGAAGCTTCAAAAGTAGTTACTTTGAATTAAGAGTATATTCAGTTTTGAAGACAGTATGGGTAAAAATAAGGTGTGGTGGCACATGCCTTTAGTCCAGCACTCAGGAGGCAGAGGCAGGTGGATCTCTGAGTTTGAGACCAGGTGGGGAGACACAGTGAGATACGGTCTCAACGAATCAAAATCAAGCCATGTCATTACTATGTTTTTAGGTTAGTTATATGTTGAAATAACAATATTTTGGCCAACTAAAATTTATTATTAAAATTAGAGATTTAAAATTAGGGTCAAATTTTTCTACCTTTTTTAAAGTTTGGCTTTCAAAAATCAGAAAGTTGTGCATGAGACATTGCATTAGTTTGGATGGGATAGTTTTATGCCTTTTAGCATTGCAAATCCAGAACATAGATCTAATCTAATATAAATAATGAAACCCTTTGGTCTCGAAGGAACCCACATTTATAAGAGAAACAAACCAATCTTAGACCTCTGAGATCCCAATCTAATGAAGGGTTGGTCCTTATTCCTCCATTTTACGGCCGCGTAGGACACAAATTACCCAGAGGCTGTACTTAATGTTTTATCACCTGAGAGCCTCGTCTCATAAGTTTCTACCCTTTCTTACACATCTGCAGTCCAGTGGGAGCCTGCAGTGGGTGCAGAGATTCCTCTTCAAAGGACAGTGCTTCTGGATGATTCCAGTTCTGAACCAGTTTCCCCAACACGGCAGGTTGGTTTCAAACTCAAATCACACAGTTCATGTTCTAAAATGACTATCTCCTTCACATCCCCTTGGAGCCAAGGTAGCCTGGGAGACTCAGTGGATGAGAAGTTCTGGTTGCTATTTTTTCTCCCCTTTTTATTTAAAAGGTTTAAATATTTATTTGCTTATGTGTATATATGCTTATTGGGTATGTTTCAGGGGGTGCACATGACAGCATGCTTGTGGAGACCAGAAGACAATGATAAGACTGGTTCTCTCCTTTCACCATATGTGGGTCAAACTCGGGTCCTCTGGCTGGGTGGCAGGCACCTTCATTGGCTGAGCCACTGTGCCAACCCTTTCCTCAGCTCTAAAAAGGTACACTTGGTGCCTACTCCAAAGATGTCTTTTTCTACATCACTTTGTGCTTGGCTTGGTTAAATGGAAGACCTGTGTCATTAGCAAAGTGACTTTTCACATCTCACAGACCAACTCAGGCCCTTACTTCCAGTCTTTGTGGAATACTCAATCTAATTCCTAAAGTTGGCCAGCATCAGCAGGGGCCCCTGTCCAAGGTCTGGTGAGAAATGCCTGCTTGCTTAAGAGGATTAAGCAGTGCACAGCCAGCTACTGAGATGCTTTCTGACTTCAGCTCTAATCTCCTGCGCATGCCTTGCCTGCCAGCCACCAGCCAGCCGCCAGCCAGGACTAGGTTAGTTTGCTGCGGAGGCCCCACTCCAAGGATGTCACAGCTCTTCTTTTGCTGTCATCTTCTCTTCCCCATAACAACCTCTAGGTGATTTTTTTTAAAAAAAGTATTATTATGTGAGAGCATGGTGTGTGTGTGTGTGTGTGTGTGTGTGTGTGTGTGTGTGTGTGTGTGTGTGTGAGGGGTTCTGGGGGACAAACTCAGGTCACCAGGCTTGGCTAGCTAATGCCTTTGCATGCTGGGCTGCCATCTTGCTGGTCCCACAATCTCCAGTTTTGTTCTGAAGAAGCTGTGTTCTCTTAACCTGGTACCTGGCATCCTTTTCGTCTCACCTGCTCATGGCCCCATGGTTCTCTTTGATCTCTTGCTCTGGAAAGGGACCAGACTTTCATTTACAGGTTCATATTGTCCTCCTGATGTTTATTGCTAGTGAATTGTGGCTGTGCATTTGATTGGATTGAGAGACCCTTGAAGATTAGTGAAGACGTCTTTAAGAGTCTCATCCACCGTCTCCCGGGTCACAATGTGATGGCATTATTGGGAGATGAAACCTGATTGGTGGAAAAGGATCAGGGGGACAGCCTTTGAAGGGTGTATCCTACTGTGTTCCCTTCTGACCCTCCTCTGCTTCCTGGTTGCCATGACATCAGCAACTTGGTTCCTCTGTGTGATCTTGCCACTATGGTGTTCTGTCTCACCACAGGCAGAAAGCAGAACAAGTAGACCATGGACTGAAATCTCTGTCTCTGTGAACCAAAATAAACCTCTCCTCCCTTTAAGTTGTCCTGTGTGGCATTTATTTCAGTGACAAAAAATCAGACTAATGCACTTGTCTTAATTAGTTGAACATTTACTTTTACGAGAAATCAACTGTCCTATGGCTGGAGGTTGGCAGTAACAGTATCAGTGAGCGACTTTTGGCCTCTGTTTTCCAGGGAGTTGAAAATCAATTTTTTCTGTAACCCAGTTCTGAACATCAATTAAGACTCTATTTATAGTACTAACGTTTGGTGCCAAAAATAATAACAACAACAAAAACCACACACAACGAAAACTTGTTTACCCATGATGCTTTTCTGTGCTGTTGAGACATTTTAGCTGTCATCTTTCTCTCAGTGCTCAGGGAACTGCTAGGATTGTGTTAGTTTTTCCTCCCAGACTTGACTAAAGGCACCGAGACTGAGGGACACCTCACAGATTCATCAAGACAACTTTGAAGACCTAACTGACGTTCTATCCCAGGCATTTTTGTGTGTGTGTTAGACTCATTAATCAAGTGAGCCTGCTGTTTTGACAAATTCATGACTAAACAATATGCTGAATAGTCTTTCTCATCACCTTTGTTAAAAGTGAAAACACTTTATTTTCCTTAAAAAATTTTTTAAGAATTACACTTTTCTTTTCCTTTTTCTTCCTTTGGTTCTGAGCCCAGTTTTTAATGGCCCAGCCATCTCTCAGTCCAGCATTATAGTTTTTAATTTAAGGCTGTACTTGTGAAGTAATGTGGACCTGCCAGTTAAACAATTTCTCAATTTCACAGATGGCTCTTAGGCTGTCACATGACTTTATTTTAGTTTAACTATGATTTTCTCTGTTTTTATGTCATTATTTTCCTTCCTAATTTTATATGTCTATTTTATTTTTGGTTCAACATGCATCTAATAACAGTTTAGGCTAGTAAGATAATTCACTGGGTGATGGTGTGTGCCACCAAGCTTGACAGCCTGACTTTGATGCTTGGAACCTAGATTTTGGAAAAAAAATAACTAATTTCCTCCACATAATCACAATAAGATTCATGTCTTTTCTCCATTAAATTTATTGTTATTAAATATGATAAAAATATCAAGTTTATTTAATTTAATAGCACCAGACCTCAGACTTATTTGTGTGCAGAATATATAGCTTTACAGTTTATTTCAATTACCATTATTATTATTTTTTTCTTTTTCTGTCCATAATACCTTGTCTATTCATACACATCCCTTGAGTTTAATAATTAATGCATTATTTTGATTAGTTTTGTTTATTAATGCTAAGTTATTGAGCATAAAAACTTCCCTCTATGCATTGATTTAATCATATCCTCAGGTTATGAAATATAGCTTTCAAGTTTATTCAAAATTATCATTGTCTAGTTTCCCTCTTACATAAATGCTTCCTTTGCTTTAAGGACCAATATATTTTAATTTTTTTTTTACTTTTCCTTTTATTGTGATAATCAAAAATGGGTAGAGGAAATCTTACTCTATTCTTAACTGTGCTATCTGCTTCATCCACCCCTGCAACTATATTAATCAGTTTTTCATTGTGGCATGAAAGATCTGAGAAAAATCAACCGGGAGAAAGGTTGTTTTGGGTCGTATTTTCAGATCATGGTTAGCTGACTGTGTGGCTTGGGGCCTGTAGTAAGACAGAGTAAGAAAAAGATTGAGAGATGGCAATGGGCGTGGCAAACACACTAGGCCTGAGTACAAGATCTGCCATTTCACTCAAAGTCATACTCTAGTGGCATTTGCCCTACGTTGATGCGCTCTCAAATCCTTGTGGATAATCAAGAGGGAGACCTTGAGATTAAGATTGATGGAGATGACATGGAAATGAAGAGAAGCCTGACCTCTAAGGAAGCACATTGTCCATTAATCAGAATGAGGAAGGGCACAGTCTCTCTGCAGAAGAGAAAACTGTGTGCACAGGTGCAGGGGCCTTGGCCTTCATAGGGCAGGAGAAGGAACTTTAGTAGGGGAGGTGATCTGTAGATGTGTTCTTTGTAGTTTTAAGGTGCAATAACACCAGCAGATGTTCTCATTTCTATGATGGTTTTCTTGTCGGGCGGGTGTGTGTGCTGAGCTGGGAGTTTCTCAGTTTGTTGGAGGTTCATGGTGTTAGGTAATTAACCCTTCAAAGATTACATATAGAACTACTATCAGAGATGGCCAACCTTTGAATACCATCGTAGACATGCCCCTTTCCCTTATCTCTGGGAATGTAAACTCAACTGCTCACATTTACTACTCTGGCTTGGGTTTCAGCATCCTTTTGATCTGGAAGACTAGGTCTTCAATCATTCATTTATTGTCAAGCTGTGGTTCGATTGTTGTGCCTTGTTCCTGGTCTCTCCTTCAAGTAGA
This sequence comes from Sigmodon hispidus, assembly GCA_004025045.1. Classification (NCBI taxonomy): domain Eukaryota; kingdom Metazoa; phylum Chordata; class Mammalia; order Rodentia; family Cricetidae; genus Sigmodon; species Sigmodon hispidus. The sequence goes on from PVIH01013927.1 coordinate 29,539, forward strand.
TCCAAATATTCTTCAGAATGGTCCTGAATATCGTGTGTGTGTGTGTGTGTGTGTGTGTGTGTGTGTGTGTGTGTGTGTGTGTATTTTAGAAAGGGAGCCTTTTATTCCTTCATTTTTCTGTGTTTCTCAGTAATTGTGTGTGCCTATGTGTGCACATGTGTGTGAGTACTTATGTATAGATGTTTGTGTAGAGGCCAGGAGACAATGTTGTGACTTGGGACCTTATTGTTTGGGACAATCTCTCAATGGTCTTCAGCCATCATGAAAGGCAGGCTTCTACATCCAAGCTCTAGGATTGCAGACATATGTGCCACCATGCCTGAATTTTTCTTATGGTTCTGGGGACTGAACTCATATCTTCATGCTTGCCTGACACTATACAGATCTATCTGCTTCTTCATTCTGTTTAGTAGTTACTTTTTTAGTGCAAGTGACAAGTGCATCCATAGAACTATGTTAAACTGAAGGCTGACTGTGAAGCTATCCCCCTCATCAATACAAAAAGAACTGTATCGTCGTAAACATTCCCCTAAGCATTGACTGGTTCTTCCTCTCCTTCATATTTTCCAGATCCTTTGGACTTTTTAACCACATGTAAAACAAACAAATAGAGTTTACTGGCCAGTTTTTCCATGTTGAAACATAGGACTGGAAACCAAGAGTGGAGGCTACCATTTGGTAGGTGTTGAGGAATAATCTTTTTGTACACTGTAAAGAAATGTCACTTGGATTGGTTTTTTAAAGAAGCTGAATGGCCAATAGCTAGGCAGGATTTAGGGGGCAGAGAGGATGCTCGGAAGAAGAAGGCAGAGTAGCCTGTTCACAAAGAGGGAACAGATAAACAAGAAAAGAAGTAAAGCCACGGGGCTGGAGAGATGGCTCAGCGGTTAAGAGCACCGTCTGCTCTTCCAGAGGACCTGGGTTCAATTCCCAGCACCCACATGGCAGCTAACAACTGTCTGTAGTTCCAGTTCCAGGCAAACACCAAGGCAAATAAATAAATAAATAATAAATAAATAAAGTTAAAAAAAAAAAGAAGTAAAGCCACAAGTCATGTGGCAAACACCCAGATGAATACAACTAGGTTAATTTAAGTAATAAGAGCTACTTAGGAACAAGCCTACGCTACCAGCCAAGTTTCATAGTTAACAAGACATTTCCTTGTCATTTATTTGGGAGCTAGCAGAGAAAGACTAGTTACAGGTAGCCCTATAAATGTTCAGATTCCAAGGCTTTTGTGGATTTCACTTTGAATTTGGAAATGTGTGTGTTATTGCTCCAGGCTGCTCAAAATCTGCAGCCAGCAATGGTTACTGATGAAGGTCAACAGGTATGTCAATAAGCCCCTGTATGATCTCTTATTTTTTTAGCCCGTGCAAACCACTTTGCTCAACCAAGACCCTAACTGAGACGATCCCTTTATATTTGGGTCATACAATTTCTTTGGTGTTTCTGGACAAGTCTAACTGCAAAGAAAGAGAATACAAAACTATCCACTGGCTGGGGGTGTGATGGCCTGATGATAGGGTTCTTGCACGGGGCCCTGGGTTCCATCTGAACGCTGTAAACAAGGATTCCTGGAAAGACGCTGGGCCTGCAAAGACTGAAGGACTAATTAGAAGTGGATCAGAACCCTACCAATTACCTCAGCAAATAAGTAGCTCCACTAACCCCAAAACTAAAACTATCATCAGATAGCATCTGGGACTATGGCAGAGATTACCCACCTTGCTGTGACCTCTTCCCTGGAGTTTCCACTACTGTATTTTAAAATTGCCTTGATTTATGACTTTCTTTGTTCGGCCACTATAAAACTTCATGAAACTGCTTCCATGCGGGAACATGGAACCTGGGGTAAGCTGGCCCCATGCTTCCTGGACCATGACCACTCAAGCTTAGCTCCAGAATAAATAATTTCTTATTTTCCCTTTCAGGAGAGAACTGTGATTTGTATTGACAGACAGAGACAAAAACAAGATCAAATTTGGAAAGCTCACTGCGGGCTTTGCATAAAATCAGACAAGAGTCGGATGAAGGAGATCTCGGTCGGCTATTTGCTCAGGGCTCACTGACTCATGAATGTTCATGGCCTCTTTCGCTCTGTGCTGGATGCTGTTGATTCTGGAGAGAAGCCTTGCAGGCCGAGGCCAACTCTGCTTTCAGAGAAGCCAAAGTGATGCAGGTGAGCTTATGGCTCTTTCCAGCCACCTGTCTCGTGTGATGCTTCCAAATCCTCTAAACCAGAGTCCCACTTCGTTTCCTGTCTCAGGTTTTTGAAATAAAATAATGCCCACAGTTAGAGTTGGAAGGTTTTCTTTCAGGAGGGTGTTAAGAACCCTGGCCATTTCTATACAGTTTTATATGATGTAGATCTTCAAATTTGGCCTCAATTTCTAGCATTTTCTGAAAAAAAAAAGAGTTTTTAAAAATTAAAAAAAAATACAATTTCCCAAGCAGATGGATAGTCTATTTATTGTTCCAGAAGATTGTCTGGTAATGAATGGAGAGAAATGGTAGGAAACCATGGTTCCCAAAGCGTCCTGCGGCTGTGCGGGTGTGAGAGCTGGGGTGGCAACTGCTCTGCTTTCCTCTGCTAAATGGCTGGAGCATCTAGAGCTGATGAGAGCACGCCTCCCTTCTGTACCCAGCTCTTCAGAGATTGTCTCCCTGGCCAGGAAGGGAGCAGATAACAAAAAACAAAACAAAACAAAACAAAACAAAACAAAGCAAAACAAAACAAAAAATAACAGCAATAACCTGCGCTTACTGTTCTGGAGAAAGACAGAGGCTCCGTGTTAAAAATGACCTCCTTCTGGAATTGCCTTTGAAACATTAAATCTGTTTTTTGTCGTGATGACAATTGTCAAACTCCAGTAGCCGTGTTGCCCAAAACAACAACAACCACAACCACAGCAGCCTTCATTGTGAATGTGTATAAGACCACTGTAGACTGTTCTAATTGCTGGTCGTATTGCCTAACCAGTGGCCTAAACCCGAGCCTAAGAATAGTCTACAGGGCTGCTGGATTGGAGGGGGCCATGAACACGTGGACTTAAGGGAAGCAAGTTTTTCCCTTTGTTTCTAATCATTTCCAAGAACAAAAATCTTTAAACAAATGACCTCACCGGTGTGATCACAGACTCATAAAGATTCCAGGTTCCAACCATAGACACAGTTGAAAATGTAACACAATGCTCAGTTTCCAGAGGTTTTTGATGTTGTATTGTTAGCCAAAGGACAGAAAACTAGAATTTCCAATTTATATTTTAAAAAAATAACAGAAATAGAAGGGTCTATAGCTGTTAGGGACTTTCAGACAGGTTGAAAACACTCGTGGAGGCTGGAAGTTCAAGACCGGTGTTGGCAGAGGCCATGTTTTCCAAGGCTGCTTCTTGTCCTAGACATGGTCCCTTTTCTCTGTGGCTTCACACTCTTTCTTCTCTGCTCATCTGCTCATCTCCATTTCTAATAGAAAGACAAAAACACTGGCTAGAGCCTACCCTATCATTTACCTTTAATCCTTCTTTAAAGGCCGTGGCTTCAAAGGCAGCAGCATCCTGATATACTAGGGCTTAAGATTCTAATACAAACTTATGGGGAGGAAGCATGTAAATCAGTACATAGTGAAGTCTATAAATATAAGTAAATAACATAATATTAAGGTTCTCAAGGATAATGTATCGAAGGTCAAACTAGAACTTCCAGAAATAAAAGATATAAAAACTGAAGTTTTTTGTTTGCTTTGTTTTTGTTGATAGTGTAAGAATGGAACAGCTAAAGAAAGAATTAGGAAATGGGAAGACAGAAAGATGGAAGTTTATTACAGAGCCCAGGAAGGAGTTTTCAGAACGGATGAGACTCTACTCAGATTTTGGAATGGTAGGGAATCCAGGAGGGATTCTTTTTATAAAGAGATCGAAGTGCACGCTCTGACACGACCTAGTGAAGCTTGTAAAGGGACAGCACCAATATTAGCTGACTTTTAACTGTCAAGCCAAATAGACGCATCAGATCAAAGTTCAAGAGTTTGTCTCAAACAGAGGAATGTAACTCTGTACTGCTATTGAGATGAGAGATAACATAAAAAAAAAAGCAAAGCAAAACAAAACAAAACAAAAGCAACCAACCAACCAACCAATCAATCAATCAATCAAACAAACAAACAAACAAAACAACAATAGATTCTTGTGAAGGAAAAAAGATAATGATATACAGAGCAACAAGGATTTGGAAGGACAGGAGAATTAAAGGGTCCATGTTCCTTCAGTAGAAAGAAGGAATGTAAATGTATTCACTTTATTTAAACCATGATCAGTATGCCCATTAATATTCTAGAATGAGTTCTAGGAAAAGAAAATTAAATATATAGTTTTTCAACTAGCACAGAAAAATAAAGGGTCAGAATGAGCAAAAAACCATTCGAACAATTAGAAAGACAAATTAAGACACAGAAGCAAAATATGTTAGAGATTACACTGAAATGAACATAACTAGCTACTTTATGTAAAAACCCAAAGACTGGCAGACCAAGTTTGAATAATTTAGTCAAGTCCTCTATTACACAAGACACAACTCTAAAGATCAAAGGGTCCAAAGAACAGGATGGAAAATGGCACCAGAGATGAATCTCAATGCAGGGGAAGTGAAAGAAATTTGTGAGTGGATTTTAAGGTAAAAATATTCTTACAGACCCAGAGGCTTCCAGTGTAATGATAGAAGAAAGGTAATAATTCTCCATTAATTGGTACCTAAAACCAGCCTCAGAATTAAAGGGACCTTATAGAAAGGTCTAGCCACCACTGTGGAAAACTTTAAATGTTCTTAGTCACTTAACAAATACATTTAAAGACCGAAGAACATGCACAGGGTTAGATAATGCATTATATAAGAGAAAGCCATGCAGAGAACCTTCCAGAAATTAATTATTATGCTGAGGACTGTCATGTACATTCATTGGGCAATGTACATTCTGTCATGTACATTCATCTGACACTCATCAAGTAGTAGCTGGCATGGGGGAGGGGAGGAAGCAATGTTAGAGAGGGGCATTTAGTTCTATGGACACTGGAGTTGTGACCTTGGCAGTGATGGGAGACCTCAGCATGTCAACAGCCCTGAAAACATCTGCCTCTGGAGTAAGGACAATTTCTAGAGCAAATTTTCTTTGAAGAGACAAATGGTAATACATGTGACATTAAGGACCAGGCTGTCCCTGTTATCGATACTCAGCCCTATTGAAGCAGGAAAGTAGCATAATGAGGTGGGAACCAGTGAGCAAAGCTGGGTTCCTATGAGACTATTCACACACACACACACACACACACACACAAATGGTGTTAGCTGTGTGGTGGCTGCATGGCTTTGTAATGTGCTAAATACTATTGAGCAGTGTGGCTAGACTTCATGGCATGTGGAGTCTATCTGAAGTAAACTGCTTTTTAGAAAAATAAAATTAGACAATGAGTAAAACTTGACCTTCAAGTTACAGTTTGCTGACCTCTGTTCTGAAGTTATGGTCTGCAGGCTACACTTGTCTCTTGCCTGGATGAATAGTAAAGTTTTACTAGACCATGGTCAAGTTCATGTTTATTCGACTATGATTTCATGCTACCACAGCAGAGGGAATAGATGTAACCGGCCTCCATGAACTATAAATCCTGGAATATTTACTATCTGGCATTTAAAAAATGTTGCTATCAGGTCATAGTAGCACAGACTTGTAATCCTAAAAGAATCCCATGGGAAGGAAAGACAGAAAAATTATGAGGCCAACCTAGGCTATAGAGTGATACATACAAGTTAGTAGCCTTTGCCACAGAATTTTACACAACAACAGAAATCTCCTACTGATGGACAGTTTCAGTTTGTTACATGTGAACTATGGATGTGTGTGGCCACTGAACACTTGAACTGTGCCTATGGCAACTGCATAGCTGGATGTTTAATTTCATTTCACTTTCAAGTCACATAAACCTAAGTAACTACTCTAGTACAGCAGGCCTACTCCCAAGAAGCCTAAAACCAAGCCCCAATAAGTTGCCATGGAAATGTTTGGGAGTGAATCTTCTAAGTTAGAAGGACCCATGACAGATTTTCATTTCTCTTTAATAAGAAGCCATAAAGCCAAACATGCATGCACCAATTCAAGTTGAATACCAAGCAACCTGCTGTCTGAAATAAGATCAGATTGGCTTTGCATCTGACCATGTATGAGATACTTAAATTCCTGATTACGTGCTGTTAGAAAATGTTCTTCAAAGTGACTTCCAGATGCTTTTTCTCTTCCATCAACAATGTCACTGAAATGCTTAGATCTTCTGTTTTTGGTCCATTTATACGTATTTAACTATTTCCATCGAATTTCCATTTTATTTTGGATGCCTTTCATTTTCTATTAGTTCTCATAATGTAAGCTTAAATCTTCTAATAAAAATAATGTACAGCAAACTTAGCGGTGAGAGTTTTTTCCCAGAGGGAGATAGCAGAATTCTGAGCCTCTACTGTGTATTATCTGCTCTGTCCATTCCTTGTTCATTTGTTGGCTGTATTTTGCAGCCCAGGCTCCCTTTGCCTCAAGATCTTGTCTTTCTCAAGTGCTGGATGACAGACAACATGCTCCATTATGCCTGACTTGTACAATGTTTTTTTCTTAAATAAAATGCACCAATAAGCTGTCAAAGAAGTAGAAAAATATAACCAATGGAGCAGGACAGAAAGGTGGAAAATTAAAGGGACATCAGGGAGAAAGAGTCTTTTACTCATGAGTCTCCTTGAAACATCTTACCAAGTGAGAGTCAAGAGTTCCAGGGGCATGAACATCTGTTGTGATGTCTGCCTATGGAGATGATATTTCTTTTATATGAAGATGCTTCAAAAAAGAATATTAAAACAGTGATGAGTCCTGCATAAGGGCTAAGTTATATGGCCTTTCTCCTTTCCAGTTTTCCATAAGAAACCCTATTTACAGCAAGATACACATCTTACTTTCCTAATCCTGCAGCTGCAGGAGAGAAAACACGAGTGGATTCTTGCCCTTGAGGACCTCATGAATAAAGATGGTGAAGACAGAGGTAATTTTATTACAATTTATCTGAGAACCAGCATTTCTTTACCATTTACATAGGAAATGGTAAGAAAGATAATGTGAGAGCACAAGGCATTTCCTCTGTTTCAAATGAGCCAACAATCTAACATTGGAGTTAGAGAATATAAGCCCAGTAAAGCAGGCACCTAGCCCTCTGATTTCTCATGCGTACCTGGGATTCAAAGTTCACTGAGTGAAAACTGAAATCCCCTCCCTGGCCCAAAGGTGTGCTTTCTCCAGTCTCACTGAGTCAATGATGGCTTGTCTCTGTAAACGTCCATCTCCTCTGTGTGCGGGCTAGCCTGTTGGCAAGTGTTTTTACAAGCTGCTTCTGTCAGCTCCTATCTTGCTCAACTGAAATTCCCAGGCCTCGAGAGGCCTGTAGTCTAACCAGGGGAGAGCTGTATTTCCAGGTACAGACAGGGCTGGCATTTTAAAGTGATAGCAATAGTAGAGTGGGGGCCTCACTATGGTAGGAATCTGGTTCCTAGACTGCAAAAATGAAATCTTTTGATACAATAGTGACTCGTCATCAATATTACAAAACACTTCTGGTGTGGCTGCCAAGACTGAATAGTGGAATTCTTAGCTTCATTTGAGTTTTTATTCAATTCTGGTACTTTACTTCTAATTAACTTGGATTTAAATTTTAGCTACTGTCTTACACAACAGCCATATATCCTGAATGACTTGGTATAGTTTATATGAACTAACAGGTGCCTCAAATATCCATAAACTTACCAACCAAAGTAGGTGAAACCAGATGTTGGCCAAGTGTGCATGTCCACATGTGCATGCACATCTGCATCTAGAACAGTGGTTTTTCAACCCGTGGGTGGGTCTGAACTTGTAGGTCCCAATCCCTTTGTGGGGTCCAATGACCACTTCTCAAAGGTCTCCTAAGACCATTGGGAAAAGAAGGCAAAGGGTCTTTAGGCTTGGTTCTGGGTTATCCTGTGTTAGGCCAGACAGAATACACCAAGAAATGTGAAAGGGAGAAACCAAAAAAATATGACAACGAGAAAGGAGAGGTCTACAAAGTCTACCTGACAGTAGTTGCTGGGAACCTGCCCCCCAAGAAACATGTGGGGGTTTGAGGTGCTCCTCAATAGAGTCCAAAAACAGGAAGTTGGTTAAGACAGACAAGCAAATAGAGTCAATGTTAATCTACGGATGGATGAGAATGGAAAGCCTGGGAAAGCCTGACTGACTTTTGTTTTTATGATGAGCAGTTTCATGTCAGATGTACCTGTCAGTGAGGATGATAGGGGAGGAAGAAAGCCTTTGCTGGTGCTGAATGATGAGCAGTTCCCAGAGTGCTCTGAGAAACCCACAGAAAACCAACAGACTGCTTGTCTGTGAGTCATCCTGTGAGAACCACTCCTGTGGCAGTCCTGAGTGCCTGTGGGTGAGAACCACAGCTCTTAACTGGATTGGACAAAGGAAATGCAGCCAGGAGCTGCTTGAGATCATGGTCCTCTAAAGCCTCTTGGGTACCTCCCGATAATCATCAGCTGACATCAATCTTCCCACCCAGGGAGACAGGCTCTGCCTAACACAGCCCCAGCTGACTCACCAAGCTGAGTGCTTGTTGAAGCGAGCAGCTGTCAGACACCTGTCCCTGTAACCTCACACAAGCCTCCTCCGCTCTCCCCCAATAAAGCATGAGTAGGGCTGGGATGAGTAGGGCTGGGCTTTCCAATCCTGGCCTCCTGGGCTGTAGCTCACTTCCTTTTAACTTTGTCTCTGAATTTTGTGTTGTTTTGTCTTTTAGTAATTCCTCCTTTCTGATGGAGGTGAGCACACAAAATACCAGGAAATTGGTATAATCTCTGGTTCCTTCATTCTCCCACTCCGTCCCCTTACATCTCTGTTTTTTGAATTGTAATGGAGCTGGAGCTGCGACATTCTCCATATCCCCTGGATCTACCTCAACAAAGTCAGGCACTGAGACTGTTTCTCTCTATGGGGAGAAACAGTCTGAAAAGGACAAAACATTTTAACCATTGCCACCAAGCAATGGTCTTTATACAGCAAACAGCTCTTATCCAAGCCAAAAACAGAAGGCATCTGGCAAGAAGCAAAGATTGTCTGTGGGGTCCAGTTCTCAAGGAAGCAGTAAAGGATCCTGCCTGATTGAGGATAGGAGGGCACCCTATCCCTCTGGGAGCACACCCTCTCCCCTGGGAGCAACTTCCTCAGCCTCCTCAACAAGACCCACTGGCTGGCTGAGATAAACTCCTTGATAGTATTCCAAAACTGTATGAAGCTACCATACTCAGAACCACACATAGTTCAAAGGGGGTCTGGTGCCTCTACCCTCAGAAGATGTTTGGGCAAATATTAAAAAGCACAACTGTGTAGCACCCTGCAGGACAGATGCCTAAAAAACAAACAAACAAAAAAAATCACACAAACCTGTGTTTAAATGAAATAGGTCCAGTAGCCATTGAGGAACAACAGAAATAAAGATTGGATATTGTACCATGTAAGCACGAAATATTCCAGGGAATGCTACTGAGGCAGATGTCAAAGGAATACCCTGCACTGCCAGACCCTAAGTGGATATCTTGCCGGGCTTCTTTTGTTCTTTATTATTTTTAAGGGACCTGGGGAAAAGCCTGGCTATGAAATTGTTCAGGAGTTGAAGTGACGCTGTACAAGCAATGTCAATGGAAAGGGAAATTTGTCCCTGGTCTGTGAGAGAAGAGACATTGTCATCCTTCCTTTTACAAATATCTGTAAGAGGGAAAGAGCCTGACAGCAAAGCTGATCATTTAAATCAGAATGGACAAAACAAGGCTTGGGCTGGAGAGGAGTCTATCTGCTTCCCTTCTGTTCTCATCAAATGCAGAGCCTGCTGCATCCCTCCAGCCCAGGAGTTAGCTCCTGGATGCAAAAATCTCATAACCTTAGTTACCGAGGACACTGGGCAATGCTTCACAAAGAGAAGTGGTGCAGGATAATCCAGGACCATTGTGTGTACTCCCTATGCAAAAGCATCCGAAAGGATGTGTAATATGTTCAAGGGCCAGGAAGCGAGACTGGCAGGGCTTGGGGGCTTCTTAGCCAATGTATTATCTGCCACCGAATCTCAAGGACTTGGCTTTCAGTAGAGCTTGTGTATCTCAATGGGAAACAGCTGTGAAAAATCATGAAGCAGGGAAGCTGGGCTTCATCAACAGTCCTGTCCTCTGGCTTCCCTTTTCTCTCTATAACAGCCTCAGTGATGGAGTATGACTTCACTGGGTCAGCAAAGTTTTTAAAAAAGCAATATTCCCTTGTACTGGGAGCCTGGGCTCTGGAGGCAGGAGGAACTTGTGGTTCCTTCAAGTTACTTATCACAAGACCTTGAACAAGTTATTTCTCTGCTTTAGACTCAAGTGTTCTCAACAGTTTTACATAGAGTATGTTTCTTATATACAGTTCTTCCCATGGTATAGGCACTTGATATATTTTAGATCTTATAATTATTATTTGATAAGTCAAGAACCACAGAAAATTTTATGGATTTTAGCTATTAAGTTCTGACTTTCCAATACTATTTCTACATGGAAGCTTTCTTAGACAAATGCCTCCAGTTAACAAGGCAAACAAGCATAGGGAATAGCTCAGACACCTGGGACTCTACTTGTTTTGGGCTCTGTACATACCCCTATTATAGTAATGCACTTGGAAGTTCAATACCATCATATAAATGTAAGAACACCCCTCTTTGAATAATGCACCTAGCAACCTGTTAGCAACTCAGGTCCCTTACCTACACTGAGCTTCACACAGACTTGCTTTAAATAATAGAAGCAAGTTACCACCATAGGAGCTCCATTTATTTTCAAACACACCATGGAACATATCTAGTACTAATTTTGCTTATGCATAATGGTGCATATGCAATATGATTAAAATCAGATGCCTTCTGGGAAGGGATATATGCAGTAGAGAAATGAATATACCCAGCCCATTTTCTGAGCATTGGAAACATTAGGATAAACTCCGTTTTGTCTGGATATAAAGACACCTTTGACTACAAATTCCTGAGCATGTTTTACGAGGAGTTTTGTAATAGCCCATTGTGCCTGTATGCCTTTCAAGAAGGCAACCTAGGGATCTCAAGTTTTCTGCCTCTTTGCACCACTCCGGAACATAGAGAGGGGTCTAGCTCTTTCTGGAATCCATACTCCTGGTTGCCAGGGGCTTTATTTAGACACTTGTATCAACAGACCACCACTCACACCACATCTATGGAGTCTTGGTTGGCTTCTTCACACACACAAAATAACATGTGCCTCCCAGGGAAACTTGATAGATTCATGTAATCTGATCCTCCCTTACCCTTTCCTTTCCCTCTCCTTCCCCCCCTCTTCTTTTTTCTTCTACTTTCTCTTTCTCCTTCTGTTATTGCTTTGTTTTTGTTTGTTTTGTTTCTAAACATAGTCTCACATGCAACCAAGGCTGGCCTAAGACTCACTATATACCAGGCTGACTTTGAACATGACATCTTTGTCTTAGTGTTCTGAGTGATGGAAGCACAGATGGACACCAACACAGCATACTCATCTGGCATGTATCCTCCCTCCCTCCCTCCTTCCCTCTCTCCCTCCCTCCCTCCTTCCCTCTCTCCTCCCTCCCTCCTTCCCTCCCTCCCTCCCTCTCTCCTAGCCTCCTTTCTTCCTCTTTTTTTCTGTCTTTCTTTAGTCAATAACAATGGACGAAGAGCTCAATATCCTGCAAAGGAGCAGATATACTATTTTCAAAAACACTCATATGAAAGATTAAGAAGATAGGTGGGCAAACTGGAGGTTACACTGATGTATTCGTTTTCTAAGTGCCTCTGTAACAAATTACCTTGGGTTGGATGGTCTGAAACATCACAGATTTAATATTTACAATAAGAAATTCCTTTTCTTATCCCTGTGATAAAATACCCAACAAAGGCAATTTAAGAAATGAAAAGTTTGTTTTGGCTTACAATTTGAAGGGTGAGTGCTGGTAGTGATGTTCTCTCTCTCTCTCTCTCTCTCTCTCTCTCTCTCTCTCTCTCTCTCACACACACACACACACACACACACACACACACACACACACGTTTTTCTTTTTATTCTCTCTGGAACTCTAGTCCATGGGATGATGCTGCCCCATTCAGGATTAGTCTTCTTTCCTCAACTGAACCTCCTTAGAAACACTCCCACAGATATTCCCAGAACTGTGTTTCTTAGGTAATTCTAAATCCAGTCAAGTCAACAATGATCAACTACTACAGTCTTCTTTTCCTTATGAAGACATCACTTGGCCCACATGATGTCTCACAGAGTTCATCTCGAGATTCCTAGTTATTTACCAAAGACTCATTTTTAAACAGACTTAACTTTGGCGGCTCCAAACTGACATCATTTTAGGAAGATACTCTTCAGCTTACCCCTGGAAGCACATGTAGTTTAGAGAGAAGGCTAAGACAATAACTGTCCACCAGAACACTCAGTAGCAAGCAAGTTTTACAAGAGCTCTGTAGTGGTGATGGTTATTCCAATGAAGTGGTGGATGCTCCATTCACCTAGTCTGGAGGACTGTGTAGGGAAGGGATTTTAAATGGCAGGTCTTGAGGTGAGAGACACTGAAAGGCAAAGCATTTTTTTTTACATCAAACAAATTTTATTAACATATATTTCCCCCCTTTTGGCTGCAAAGCATTTTTAGAAGAAGAAAAAGCCAATTTGCAAAGCCATAGAAAAAAGACATAGTTTGGGACTGGTGGTATTGTACTCTGTATCACTTTAAAGGCCATTGTTAGCTACTCTGGATGTGAACGACTCCTTCTCCGCTCCTCATCTCTAGTGTCAAGCAAATTCCTTGCATATATCAGGGAGTCAGTTAATATTTGCTGACTGGTAACAGGAAGTGGCCCAACCTGCCACTCCCATTTGGGCCCTTAAATTTCTAAACTTACCTAAGTGGCTACACACATCATCCTTTACCAAGTGGCACTAAATAATATAATCAATGCAAGGATGAAAATGTTAATTAAAATAAGAAGCTAATTAATGTTCACCCTAGAAGGGTAATGGAATCCTAATTACTAAATCAGTTAATTGTTTTCTCTGACCCTGGAAGTAATTCTCATTTCATTGTCCTGGTTCCATGCAACAAATAGAGCTACCCCGTGTGCAAGACACTGACCCAAGGAAGCAGATAGGGAATAGCCCCATTTTTGCTCTTTTGCTGGTTCAGAGGTGGACATGTAACTCAAATACCCACCTGCTACCTGCAAGAGACTACAGTTCAAGTTCACATTTTCTTTCACACCCTAAACACAATGACTCTGGCTCTCACCCATATCTCAACAAGGTTTGCATTGGTCAATGTCCCAAACAGCCTCCAGGGAGCATCCTGGATTGCTTACAGCCAAGCCTGGAAGACAAAATCTCAGACAGGTGCTTGAGAGCACCCACGTGACTTTGTCTGTGCTGCCCTGGCTGTTGGGTCATCTGTCTGTCAGGGATGCTACTGTAGTTTAGGAGGGGAGGCCTAATGCCCTTGATGATCATGCATAGGGTCTCCATCTTCTGCTGACTCATCACAGTCTAGACTCTGCTCCTCGGTGTTGAAGACTCCAGCTCTAACCAAACCTTGTCTCGATCACTTGTTCCCTGCCAACCTCTGGGTACAGCTGTTGTTTCTCTGTTCTCGTTCCCCAAGTGTTTGTCACAAAATGAACTTCATTTGATCGATAGATGAGAGTTTCATAGACTCACACAGTGCATTTTCTGGATGGGATTTCTCCAGCCACTTGCTCCAATTTACACATTCTACAGAGGCTATTTGCTAGGGTCCAAAGCGATTTAGTTTTTATCAACATCTGATTTTATTATCAATCTGCTGTCTTCATTCGCTGGGACCTCTGTAATGTAATACCACAGGCCAGATGGCTTAAACAGAAATGGCCTCAGAGTACCAGAAGCTAGAAGTCTCAGTGTTGGCAAAGCTGATCACTTACCCCGGGCTGAGAATCATGTTCTCAATTGTTCCAGCTTCTTCCCTGCTTTCGTCTTTGGCTGACCTCATCTTTAAGATGATTTGTCTTGTTGGGAGTATGTTACCCTAACATGTGTCCTCCTCCTCATGTGTCATTTCCCCATATACACATGCATACATCCAAATTTGATAAGGACATTAGCCATAGATGATTTGGCAGTCATCCAACCTTAGAATCCAGTTAGACAAGTTCTCATCTCAACCAGCTACATCTTCCATGAACTTATTTCCAAATAAGACTGCATATTGTGGTTGTGGGGACAGGATTTTCATGTATGAGATCTGGGAAGAATAACATTTAACTCATGTTTATCCTCACGCACATTGATGGTGAGATCATCTTTGCATATAACTAGTTTGTCAAACCAGGGAGGTCATGAATTGGATGAAGTATAACCAACCATTCTGCAACAGAAGGTCTGTTGCAGACCTTAAGATATGGTGATTTCTACAACAGATTGTATCTTCTTTTTTTTTGTCTCTTAAACCAATTTGCAACAATAATGTTCAAAGAGCATTGATAACTCTCAAGAAGCCCAGTGTGTCTAGGTAGAAGGCTGAGCCCTTTTAGGGAAACGACTAGCATAGTTTCTTTCCGTGGCTGGCCACTGCTCCTTAAGCCTCACGTTCAGAGCCTCCCACAGAAGCCATTGACGTTTATTTAGAAACTAATTGTGCTGCGGTTTGGGGTGAGGAATGGAAAAAGATCGGTTCGTGCTGCAATCCATCTTGCAGGGAAGTGACGGCTGCGGCATAGAAGAAAATTGTTCCATTAAGGCAAAGGCAAACTTCAATTTGGAGGCCAGAGAGGCCAGAGCTGGAGATTCAGATTGGGGTTTCTCTATTCCACATCTATCACAGTATCTTAACAGCACTGCACTCATCTGAACACTGGCTTCCTACCTTCCTTCTCCCCTCCCTCCCTTTCCCATAACAGCTGTTTCTCAATCCCGTGAGCATAACGACCACAGCAATGTTCTGCTCTTAGCCCGGGCTAACCTTTCTCTTCTCCAGCATTTCCGGCTGTCCTGCTCTTCTGAATTGCTGTTGTTAAAATCTGGAAACCCACCTGTCCATGTCCAGCAGGAAACTTCATAGGACTAGGATCCCACTGTTGTGACTTGGATTTGAGATGCCTCCTCTTCACTAAGCTCCAGTGCTGAAGGCTGATCCTCAGTGCAATGGTCAGAGGCAGGGCTTGGGGACAACAATCAGATCCTGAGGCCGCTGACCTCTGCCCCAGACTAATCCCTGGGATATTTCTCTAATTGCTTCTTTCTCCTCCCAGTTCTCTTCCTTCTTCACTCTCTCCTTCCCTCATTTCTTCTTTTTTTCTTTCTGTCCTTTTTTTCTCCCTTCTACCTCACTCTGTAGCCCAGAATGTCCCCAAGCTCACAGTCCTCTTGATTCAGTCCCCTAAGGGCTGAGATGACAGGCAGGTGCCATCACGTCTTGATAATGGGGTCACAATTTCATGGGCTGTTTAGAGACAATGGAAGTTTAGGAGGCATAATCTAACTGGAGTGAACATGTCTTTTGAGGCATGACCCTCGGGACATGCCTGCTGCTTCCTCTCTGACAGCCTCTCTCTCCACCTCCCTGACACCACGAGGCCAATAGCTTTGATTTACTGCAGGCTCCCACCACATTATTCTGTCCTAACACTGGAGCTGAGTGACTGTGGATGGTAACTCCTGAAACTGTGAGCCCAAGTTAATTTTTTTCTCACATAGAGTATCTGATTTCTGATGAGATATCATGCCAGAGATGTAGAACCAAGTGATGTGGCCCAGACCTACTGTGGTAGTTTGAATGTAATTGGCCACCATAACCTCATAGGAAGTGGGTGTGGCCTTGCTGGAGGAAGTGCGTCACTGTCGGGGCTGGCTTTGAGGTTTCCTATGCTCAGAAACCACTTAGTGTCTCAGTTAACTTTCTGCTGCCTTCTGGTCAAGATGTAGCCAGTGTCATGTGTGCCTGGATGCTGCCATGCTCCCCATCATGACAATAATGTACTGAACTTCTGATACTGTAAGGGAGACACCCAGTTAAATATTTTCTTTATAACAGTTACTGTAGTGTCTCTTCATAGTAGTAAAAACCTTAATGAGGACACCTACTGAATCTGCATTTGTTCCTATCAAGAGGCCGGACAGTAGGGTGCACACTGAATTATAGAGGTGCTACTCTCCAATATTGCTTTCAGAGTTAAGGCTGAACTCAAGCTTTAGAGAGTTAACTGTGAATGGCCCCCCCACTTCCACATGTATTCTATACTTCTATTAGTGGTAGGTCACAGGGTATAAACTATTAACATCAATTTTTAATATCTCCAGTCCCACTCAGTTTTTGACAATTCATAGTTAGATATGATATACAAAATTGTAAAGCTGGATTTCTGAGTGAAATGTGAGTATGTTCGTCTTTTTCTGCTACACTGATATATCCAGCTACATGTCTGTGCCACCCACTGTATGACAACCCCAGGAGGCCTGTTCGCTAATTCAAGCTTTTTATGATTTTTAACTTGAGGATCAGGGAATGTCAACTTGGAAGGGAGCTTAGGGGTCACTGAGTGCTGAGATGACAGGCAGATGCCATCGTACTCAGATGATGGGGGCACAATTTCAGGGCCTATCTGGGAACAGTGGAAGCTTGTGAGGTGGGATCTAACTGGAGGGAACAGGTCTTCTGAACCCCAGGGGACCATGGCTTTTTGCCTGCTGCTTTCTCTGTGACACCCTCTCTCCACAGGAGATGAAGAGTTTTGATTGCCCACATGCTCAATGGCAAGGGTCATCCCTCTTCACTTGAGAGGAGAGGTAACCAGTCATGGTCACGTCTCAGCTGTAGCCAGTTTCACAGTGCCTGTGAGTGTTAGGTGTGTTCAAGAACCTGTGCTGTGCTGATTTGTATTAAACTCAGCTAAGTCAGTACATTGTACAAGGTGGTTGCCCTAGGATTAGAAATAGAATAAAGGTTTCTGGGAGAGTGGAATAGTCTCTGTTGTGTTCCACTCTCCTTATTTCAAGTTCATCAGTCATATGGGGCACAGGAGTGAGTGTGTAAGAACCCTCAAAATTGTCTTCACTGTTACAGTATCACTACTTACAGTGTCTTCACCTTATTCTAAATACAAGCGTAATGTGCAAGGCAGTGGAGTCTGTATAGATACTCACAAGGGCTGAGATTCTCATACCTCCAATTTCATTCTCATATTTTGTAAAAAATAATCTTTTTATGTTGCTGTGTTTGGAAATGTTGAGAAACCATCAGCTGTACAAATTCTCAGACTCAAATTCTTCACTCAGCTTGTTGAGGTACAGGATGCTGACCTCATGGATTCTGGAGAGCAAGAACTGTGAGGTATCTCTAGTTTAAATGTGAAACTGTACCAAAAATTCTAGTTGTTATTAAATGAAAACTCAGAGACAGATATTGGGGAAAGCTGGAATATGAGAGAGAGAAACAGACCACAGTCAAATCTCACACAGCAAACTTATCAAGGTAAAAGCTATCTTCCAGCTTCCTCAGTCTGGCTCCTTGTCGCTTCTACAGAATAAATCTCTGTCTTCCTATGCCTGCCTTAAATACCTTCTTCACCCAGCTGTTTCACTTCCGGGTTCAACTCTGCATCATATCCTAGAGTTAGGATTAAAGATGTGAACTACTATTTGGTAGCTATGCCTTAAACTCACAGAAATATAGAAAGGTCTCTGTCTCTGGAGTTATGGAATTAAAGGCATGGGTCACCACTCCCGGTTCCACCCCCCTGGGATTAAAGGCTTGAGTTACCATGCTCTGACCATCCTAGCTTGACTGTGGGTAGATCTGTTCTCTGATATTCCAGACTTCTTTTATTAAATATATATCTCACCATATGAAATGCTCCCACACCTAACACTTGGTTGATGCTAATGTTTTGGAAGGGTGTAGAATCTTTGAAGCACAGGAAAGTTGTCTGTCGTAGGCCACTAAGGGAAGTCCTTGGAAGATGCTACTCCCAGTTGTTGCTGGAGTTATGCCTTCTGAACTTCTAAGATGTCAAGGCAACACCGGACCAAGCATCCAGCTGCCATGCTTTTCCAATTGCGAATTCCAATAAATTTGAACCTCCTGAACTTTGAGAAATCCTCTCCTTCTTTAAATTGTTTCTGTTTTGTGGTGGTTTGAATAAGAACAGCCCCTACAGACTCATACACTATTTGAAAGGATTAGAAGGATTAGAAGGTGTGGCCTTATTGGAGGAAGCTGTCATTGAGATTTCAAAAGCTCCTTACAGGACCAGAAGCTTGTTTTCTCTCTCTCTCTCTCTCTCTCTCTCTCTCTCTCTCTCTCTCTCTCTCTGCCTGTGGATCAGAATATAGCTCTTAACTTCTGCTCTAGCACCTTATTTGCCTGTCATCATACTCCTGCCATGATGATAATAAACTAAACCTCTGAAACTGTAAGCAAGCGAGCCTCCACTAAATGTTTTCTTTTAAAAGAGTTGCCTTGGTGATGGTGTCTCTTCAAGTAACAGAGGCATTCTATCACAGTGGGCAGAAAGGTACTGGAGTCTTACTCAGGGTGATAGCCACTGAGCACATCGTCCTCGTTAGGGTCACAGGTTCACATAACAACTTCAGCATCATTGCTCACCAGCCCTACCACTTTCCTATCACCACATATTAAATCTCTGCAGGTGCTAAGCCTTGGCTAGGTATCCATCCTATATGTTTTATTAAGTGGCTACTATGTGCTCTTTTTACTGATCCAAACTGTGAAGCCTAGGGGCTGAGTTATTTTTATCCCTTGGTCATCAAATAAAGTATACATCAAAGACAGGGAAAACAATCATAAAATCAGTAGTGTGTGATTTTTTTGAAAGACAAATTGTAGGAGCATTTCAGCATGGACCTACAAATAGCCCAGGACTATAACATTTGTATAATATCTTAATAAATATAATTTTTATTTAAACACATAATATGTTTAAACATTTAAACAATAGACCTTTATATCTATATTAAATTATATATTCATATATCTGAACAAATAAAAATAGATATTGAATGTAAGTTATTTGAAGCTATATACATGGCTCATGTAGTACACATATTTTGCAAAGAGGTAGCATACATATATAATTTATGTATACATAGGGAGAATTCTAGACCTAATGGGCTCATATGCTCATGGACATTTTCTTCCATTTGGGTTTGTTTCTGTATTTGACAGGTCTACAAGGTTAAAAAAGATATCAGGAGACCAGAGAAAATTCCTAGAGGAAAACAGTGAGTGTGTATTGTTGTGTGTGTGGGTGTGAATGGGTGGTATTAGGGTTGTCTGTAGTGAAGAGGTCTGTCCATGAGGTGGTGATGTTAGTACAACAGAAGCGGGAATAGACAGAGGGCTTCAAACAACACTGATAAAACCTGCAACAGGAATTCTATGCCCAGTTCTTACTCCCAGCGTGACTCATGCCTGGGCACTGGCTTGCCAGAGTGTAGATTTCACAAGAATCACTTTTCAGCTGCATGGCTGGAAGTTCAGCCTCAGCAAGGGAACACGCGACTAGCCGTTCGGCACCCTGGCTGAGTCTGGTGAGACTGAGTTCATGCTGACTCTCTGGCTTGGGAGTGGCCCGCTCTGTGTTCACTGATCTCCGTGGAAGAATTCCAACTGAAAAAAAGGCCTTAGCACAGAGTCTCTCAGAGACTCAGCTTTCTTGGCAAGCTTCTTTGGCCCCTTCAGCACACCTGCAGCCTCACACTGCGTGGAGTCCACAGAGACTGAATCCAGTTCAACAAAACATCTCTGCAGATGGCAAACATCCCCTGCATCTGCTTTCACAAAGCAACTGATGCTAAAAGCAGGAGAGTATGGAAACAGAAGCTCCTCTGAGCAGTGCTTGAGGGGAGACAAGATGCTGTGAGCTTCTGGACCACTGAGGCCATCCTTGAGGGCAAGTCTGGTTTCCAGTCTGAAATTGCAGTGTCGTGTAGAGCAATGTATCCTGTGTAAATGTGCGTTAGCTGCTCTTCTCATCCCTGGGACAAAACACGTGATAGAAGCAACTCCAGGGCGGAAGGATTGCTTCCATTCATAACTCCAGGGCGGAAGGATTTCTTCCATTCATTACTCCAGGGCGGAAGGATTTCTTCCATTCATAACTCCAGGGTGGAAGGATTTCCTTATTCATAACTCCATTGTGGCTCTGGGACAGCAGGAATGTGACTTGCTCACATCTTGGTGGATCAGGAAGCAGAAGGAGGGAGCAAAAAATGCTCAGGCTGGAAATAGAATCAACCTACCTACCTACCATCTCGGCCCTATGTCAGAAGGTTCTACTGCCCCCAAACAATGTCATGAGCTGAAAATGAAGTGTAGGGGGGGGGGACACCTTGCAACCCAATTCTAGCACAGGTATTTCAGTAGACAGCAGGGTGGTGGTGGTGGAGGCAATAATCTGTTTGCTGACTGTTACTAATTCCAAACTATTCAGGGACTACACTCTTAACTTAACCACAGGCAGGTTCTCCGGTCTTCTGGTACGAGTACTATAAAAAGGGAAGCCCGCGCCAGAAGGCAGGAGAACCTGCCTATGGTCCAGTATGTGTCAGCATAAAGATGCTTACAAATCGAGATCTCTGTCTTCCTTAGCCCTGCTGACCGATGCCTAGATTTCGCACAATTGGCTTCCAAAGGAAACGTAGTAGTGATCATATAACAGCACGCCTTAACATCTGAGGGGCCTTTCAAGCATATAGAGTGATTACCCATTGCCTCGACCAGTACTGAGATCTGCTTCTCTGTGCTCATCCTCTGGCTAATTCTCCCTTGAGACTGGTTCTTCCTTGTGGGCCCCAGAGGTGGGTGAATTTGCCCTCACTCTGTGTGTGATCATGCTCTCAGAAAACCATGGCAGGTGGGATTATATACTGATGTCCTTGTCCTGGGGGTTTCAAGACTGGAGATTCTGAGCAGACCTGTGGTGGTGAGCCTAGAGAGGAGTGGCTTGATGGATGTAAATTTTGTGGGCCTCCCAGTCTCAGCAGGTGGTTGCATACCTACCAAACATCAGTGAAGCAGGGGTCTCTCAGCAAAGCCTGGCTTTCTTATTCACTTCACAACAAACAAGAGTCCAAGTTAAACTGGACTGGAGCGTTGTGGAATATTATTTTAAGATCTGTTTCATTTGTTTCTGCTGTGGAATATTTGTTTTAATGATGCAAAGATGTGTTGCATTCTTTTATGTTGCATTTGTTTAACTCTGTGGAGCTGTGTTACTTTGCTTTCTAAAACACCTGATTGGCCTAATAAAGAGCTGAATGGCCAGTAGCAAGGCAGAAGGATGGGAGAGGGCTGGCAGGCAGAAAGAAAGAATAGAAGGAGAAAAAGAAGCAAGAGTGATCAAGGAAAAAAGGAGAGGAGAACACCAGGGTCAGCCACTCAGCTACCCAGCAAGCCATGGAGTAAGAAGTAAAGAAAGATACAGAAATAGAGAAATGTAACAACCCAGAGGCAAAGAGTAGACAGGATAAAATTTAAGTTAAGAAAAGCCGGCTAGAAATAAGCCAAGCGAAGGCTGGGGCATTTATAAGGAATAAAACCAAAACCAAAACCAAAACCAGAACAAAACCAAAACCTCTGTGTGTGATTTATTTGGGAGCTGGGTGGTGGGCTTCAAAAACAACCAACAGCACAAGAGTGAATTGGACCAGCACTGAAGGTGGAGCAGAAATCTAATCAGCTCTGGGCCACCATGGGCTTTCTGCCCTGATACTAATAATGACTGATAATAATAATGACTGACATTAACGGAGTTCTTAAATGGGGATCAAGCTGTGTCCTAAGTGCCTCACTCTATCAGCTTACTTCACAGCCCTGTCAGGTACATACTGTTCATGTCCAGAAAAATTAGGTACTCAGAGATGGTGTGGTACTGCCCTCCCTCACTCCCCAGGATCCCAGAGCTGGTATATGGATGGCTGGAATTTAAATTTGTAATGATCATTCTGTATTTCCCAAATGACCCTTGACCTACTTAAGTCTGTGCTGGAAGATGTCTATGAGCCCCCAAACTGCACTCAGTTCCTGGCATCAAAGCAAGCCCCTGTGCAAATGTGACCTATGGGAGAAGACCCAGAACAAGTCAGCCCATGGAGGCCAAGGATGATGGTAGCATTTTCTCTTCATTATCCTTACTTTCAAGTCCATCAGCTACTTGATTCCAGCAAGACCCTTTGATAAGGATGCTTGGGTGCTCTCAACAGGATCCTACATTTGAACTAGAGCTTTGTTTATTTTATGGATGACAGTGATAAGAATGGGCAGCCTCCACCATGAAGATCTTACCAAGGGGTATTCTTAAAAAAAAAAAAAAAGTGTGTGTGTGTGTGTGTGTGTGTGTGTACATATGCATGTCTAAGGAAGAGGGTATTAGATTCTCTTTGAGCTAGAGTCTGAATCTGGGTGCTGGGATGAGCAGCCAGCAATCTTACACACTGAGCTATCTTTCCAGAAACTCGAAAGTATTCCTTAATCTTGACCATGACGACTCCAGCCTCTGCCTACAGCAGGTAGACCACACTGTGTTCATCCATATCTTAGTGAGATGTATGTTTGCCTTTTTGGTCTCAGTACACAGAAAATGGGCTTAATTGAAGCTATAAAGTGAGTCTCCCAGTTGCACAACAAAGCACTCTCTTACATATGCTCTCTGATAGATGGTCGATCCAATTAGCATGCTTGAATGATTAAAGACGCCTGATAAGTCAGGGCTGTGTGTTACTGAGTCACCCTGCTAACATGAGCCCAAAGGGCACCAGATTCGGAAGAAGCACCCAGCCAGCTGCTATTTTAGAAGTCTAGATTTGTTTGATCATGGCTCTCCTGAGCCACAAAATCTCCAGGCCCTTCCTGGCCTTGGTCCTGCACCCAGAGCTCAAATCTGACTCAGGTCCTGGATTCTTGTTCTGTCTTTGCAGCTAACTCTTGGAGTTTGGGCCAATACTTTTTTCTTCTTGGTGCCTCACATAGCCACCTGTACTGTGTGGCTACAAATATTTGCTCAGGATCATGTTAGCAGCTGTGAAGTATCTTGGGATCTGTGCATAAAAAGTGCTCTATTCAAGTTTATGAACCACGTGATGACTCTGGCCCTGTGTACATTCAGGACACAGGCTGGGACCTATTCATCCTTGGTACAGTCTGAATTTTTTTTCCGAATCTTTACTGTGTGCTAAGGCAGAGAGCTGGTCAGGGAACTGAGCAGCCTTGCCATTTTCAAAGTGCCTTCTGTGAGGTTCCTTTTTGTTTTTTAACCTATTGCATTACTTGTTAGCAAATGTAAAACCATCATGTAAATTTAAAAGGAATGAATATAAAAAGAGAAAGCTTTTCTCATGGTATTAATTCTGAGCTGTTAAAATGGCCAAGGAAGCCATTTTCCTCTTGAGATCTGTGTTGTAGCATATTGGACATTTCTGGAGCCTAACCTGCATAAATAGCAGTGTTCTGTTTTTACATTTATTTTTATAGATCTGCTAGGTTTGTTTGTCTTTTGATCAGGGCACCTACAGTATAAGAGTAGATCTGAGAATGAACACTATGTCTAGAATCTTCTAATGATCAATTTGGGTGTCTTAGTACACATGGGCTACTGTCACAGAGTGTGGATGTCTGGGACAGTTATTACCAACAGAAGTTTTCTTCATAACAGTTCTAGAGACTACACTGGAAGTTCAAAGTCAAGTGACACGGTGAGGTTCTGGTGAGGGTCTACTTCCCAGTTACAGACCACAGGATCCTCACATGGCAGAAAGAGGACAAGATTGCTCTGTGGGGTCCCCTTTGTAAAGAGGGGTCGTCCCATTTATTCACTCTCAATACATAGTTACTCCCTAGGGGGGCGGGTATCATCACACTACACTTAGGGTTACAGAACCAGATATCATCACTTCTGGCTTCATTCAGTCTCTTTCTTTGTCCTTACTAGTTCCATGGGTCAGCTGTCTCAGAAATCCCGTTAAGAACATATTCCAAGGCTGAGGACATCTGAGACATTTGCTGACCATTTACTTTATCAGGACCCAAGTCCCCACCCTTGAGTGACAGAGAGTAACTGAGGAAAGTCTTTAGTTTCCATGGTGACCAGCATCACCCTTGTGGGTATACACATCATGGCTTCCTTCTGTTCTTACTGGGAAGTACAAACGAGAATTTGAGGCCAGCTTGGCTACATTGTAGAGACTTGTTTCAATAAAAATACATTTGTTTCCTATTCAAATGGAGAATTTGGGGATGAACATAAACATGGTGCTTTCAGGCAGAGACAAGTGGATCTCTATGAATTCGAGGCCAGTCTGATCTACAAAGCTAATTCCAGGACAGCCAGAGTTGTTATACAAAGAAATCCTGTCTCAAGAAACTGGTGTGTATGTGCTTTTAAAAAATTGTGTTCCTTTGTTTTACAAATAGAACTAAGTAGTATCTTTAGAGGTTCAGAGATTTATAGACCACAACTCCAAGGAAAACATTAAAAAAAATACTTCTCTCCAATAAAGAAGACCACTGCCCTCACTCACTGCATTAGCCTATATGAATTCATTTGTCATGACTATCACAAAGTACCCGACTCTGGCTACTTTAAAAGGAAAAGCATTAGTAGCTCCTGTGTGAAGGCTGAGATGTTGGCTCTTGTCATAGCTTCCAAGATCATATTTCATTGTAATGAATGAAGTCATGGTTGAAGCATGCAAAAGAAAGGGAGATTGCCTTAATGCGAGAGGAGGTGCTTAGTCTTACTGCAGCTTGATCTGCCAAGATTTGTTGATATCTATAGGAGGCCTGCCCTTTTCTGTGTAGAGATGGAGGAGGAGGGAATTGGGGATTGGACAAAGGGGAGGTTGGTGAAAATGGGTGGGAAGAGAGGCAGGGTGGGGGGCACTTTGGTCAGGATGTAAAATTAATGAAAAAATATAGATACAAAGAAAAAATAAGAGAGATTGCACTGTGAAACAGGAAGCCAGAAGGTCAATCGAGGCTTGCTCTGTATAGCAGCTGGCTCACACAGGAACTACCTGGGTCTCCTGGGAACTGTTAATCCTTTCAAAGAGCTCCTGTAATGATTTAACCATCTTCCACTTTTCTGCACCGGGTGTGTGTGTGTGTGTGTGTGTGTGTGTGTGTGTGTGTGTGTGTGTGTGTGTGTGTGTGTGTGTCTGTGTGTGTGTGTCTGTGTGTCTGTGTGTGTGTGTCTGTGTGTGTGTGTCTGTGTGTGTGTGTGTGTCTGTGTGTGTGTGTCTGTGTCTGTGTGTGTGTGTCTGTGTGTGTGTGTCTGTGTGTGTGTTTCTTGTGCACACACATCTGTTGACAGTGGGTGTCTTCCTCATTTAGGACCTCTCCCTCCCTAAACCTGACGTTTGTACTAGGCTGGCCAGTCGGCTCCTCCTGGGGCTCCTCCTGTCTCAGCCTCTCCATCACTCAGATGACAGGCACACACCACTGCACTGAACCCAGGTTTAACAAATATGAACACTGGAGATCTCAACTGAGGTCTTCATGCCTGCAAAGCAAGCGTCTTAGTAGACAACATGTCTCCTTCGTCCTTAATTTCACATCTTAATGATCCCTTACCTCTCACAGCCTCACACTGGGAGCTGCAATCCTAATGTGAACTCTTGAAGCACACAAAGCGCCAATGAGACAGTTGTACAGGTCATTTTAGGGAGATGATTCTCAAGCATCAGGCTGTAACAACAACCACCCCCCACATGTTTTTAATTTAAAAAAAAAAACAACAACCAAAAACACAAAAGGAAAAACAAATTAAGTTTTCTCCATTTCTACAAATGAAGAAAACCAAAAGTATCAGACATGAAAACAAGAGAGATAATATAAAAATTAAAAAGCAGACTGAACCCCGGAAGCTAGCAGAAGGTAGTGAAATGATTACTGTTAGCAGAGGTAGACCACAGAACAGAATGAACGCTAAAAGGGCAAGGACACCTCCCTGCCAAAAGAACAAGACAGAAAACTTAGAAACATGAGGAATGAAGACTATGTCATAGGGCAGAAGTATGTCAGCAAGAGAGTATAGAAGACATAGCTTGGACTCCTCTCTTGATATGTTTGTATAATAAGCTTGAGGCTAGGGTTAAAATGTTAAGGAGAGACTATGGATAAAGCACACACTGTGGAGGTCAGAGTTCAACTCATCAGAGTCGTTTAAGAATAGGGTGCGTCAAAACTCAAATCCAAGTGGATCAAAGACCTCAACTTAAACCCAGCCACTTTGAACTTGATAGAAAAGAAAGTGGGAAACACACTTCTACAAATTGGCACAGGCGACCACTTCCTAAATATAGCACCAGTGGCACAGACACTAAGACCAACAATCAATAAGTGGGATCTCCTGAAGCTAGGAAGCTTCTGCAAAGCCAAGGACACTGTCAATAGGACAAAACGACAGCCTACAGAATGGGAAAAGATTTTCACCAACCCTACAAGTGATAGAGGACTGATCTCTAAGATATATAAAGAGCTCAAGAATCTAGAGCCCAAAAC